>JAUCBJ010008632.1:0-24617 GCA_032718475.1 Nemertoderma westbladi | reverse complement strand
GGGGGGAGGACTGAACGCAATAAAAATTCATCCCTCTCCAGAGGAAATTCGACGCATATAACAGTTGATTAATCTCAAAAATAATACTGTAACCTGTTCTATTGTGTTTAGTTTATTGTTTTGGTTACAGTAGAATAACGTCCCACTGTAACCTGCTCCTTTCCCTAAATTGAGAATTTAACATTGAGGAGGGATATTAATTCGCCAAGGCGGGATTTGTGTCCAGTCCCCCCCCCCCCCCCCCCCCCCTGTCTCACTAGGTCGAGCGAACTCGGACGGGGTATTTCTGATTGTAAATTAGTTATTTAAAACGATCCACACACCTTAAATCCAATTGAAGTGATGCATTGCAGTATTACTATAGATAGGCCTATGATATAAACATTTATTATGTCCCCAGGTGCTGCACATATGGGGATTCCCTGGAGTTGTATGAAAACGAACCCAACTCTCTCCTGCTCGGGCATCCATCTCCGAGATCTTCGGGTCCCGTTGTACCCACAATGGGGGTCTTCTCCACTCCGCCATCAGTTGATATACAATCCAAACTGGAGCCGCAATCTTCAAAGTTCATTGCAGATTCCACCCATATGCAGGTTAAACTTTAAAATATATAGTTTAAAGACAATTTAATTAACTTATCACTGCAATATGAATACCCAGTTGTTATTATTATTTTATTTGTCGCTTTATACATATCTCCGGTATTGTGGGGTTTGGTGCATCTTGCTTGATCCGATATACTGCTTACTAGCTGATTACTCTCAAAAATATAACTGTACCCTGTTCCATTGATTCATGGTTTACTTTAGTTTTATTGTTTTGGTTAGAATAACGTACCATTGCAAACTGCCCCTTTCCCTAAATTGATAATAATTTACAATTGAGACGATTATTAATTCGTCGTGATGGCGGGATTTGTTCCAGTTGCCTCCTTGTCGGTGCTTGACATGTAAGTGAATTCATTTTTTAACTGGTGTACGATTGTCTGTCTACGTATTCATTCAATAGGACTCCTATTAAATATTATATTGTTTCTACATTCAGGGTCCGCCAGGGCAACCATCAATGTCCCCAGAGAGCATTGTGAGCGACACACACTGGTCAGACGAGTCGGCAACTTCCGGGGTCACTAACAACGAAAATCGATCTCATAATCCTCCCGGAGGTAAGTCGGAAAACTTAGTTAATTTTATTTCCATTCGGTTTGGTACCTATTCTATCTATCTATCTATCACGTATTAAAAGTATACCAATTGTTTAACTTTCTATTATTTATAGAACACAGTCGCATAACTTTTACAAATTGTTTCACTTTCTATAATAAATTTATTACATCCGTATTATTTAGGTTACACCTCAAACTACAACAGTCGCACTGCGGGGGACTCTATGTTGCTATGCCAACCCAGAGTACACGATGCGCAGTGGTTCAACAAGGAAGACATTGGCGACGATGATATCGAACTTCGTGAACTTTTATGGTGAGTCTACCATCCGTCACCCAATTTGATTTGTCAAAAAAGATTGAAAAATATCAACCGACTCAATAGGGTCGGTTGATATTTTTCGCTAAGAGGAACATTTTCATTCAATTCGCCGTCACTTCACCCCAGAACAATAAATTTATTATTATTAATCTGGTAATATGGTCGTTAAGTTCTCTAATCCAACGTTGCTGTATCTTATTCCCATAAAAAATCTTCGCCCGATAAATAATTACACATTTGCGCCCATGTGTAGAATACCAGGTTTTCACTTTTCGGTCGAAATTCTATTAGAAATTTATATAAGAAGAATTTTGTATTTTTCCAAATTTCTCCGTAGTACGTGTTTTATAGCGCTTATTTCTGTCTCATAACTTGTACATATACTAATTCGTTTATTGTTTTGGTTAGATTCAGCCCTTCTGTAACCTGTGATTTTATTGAAAACCTGGCATTCTTCACATGGGGGCAACTGCAAGGTGAAATATAACAGCAGAAAGCCAGCTGGCATGGCCAGCATGGCATGGGTTTCCTGATGAAATTTTTGCAGCAATCAGATCAGTATACTACTACTACTACTACTACTACTACTACTACTACTACTAGGGTCGGCATGCTGCATTGCAGCTGCATTTTTAAGAATGCTGTGCCGGCTTATCGACAAAATTGCACCGCCACAACTCCCTATCACCCATGACATTTGCTAGATCATCCGCATCTTCAAGGTCAGTGTCCTTTAAGATGTGTCTCAAGAAAGTCATGGGCTGTCCACCATGCTTATTCACTCCATGAGGCTGCCAAAGTACAAGATTATGCACTGGCTGGTCCTCACGGCGAAAGCAATGTCCTGCAATATCCAGATCAGTATACGATGGTTCGACAACATTTGTGTCTACTGTTGACGGTGACACAGAACCATTTGAAGTGTTATGGGGCGTCCTCCAGGGGGACACACTTGCACCATTATTCGTGTTCATAATTGTGGTTGACTATATTCTACGCATGTCCTTAGATCATCATAATGATGATGGGGTGATGATAACTCCACCTACTGGCTCCAGAAGTCGAGGAAATCCTGCCAAGTACCTAACTGATCTAGACTTTGCTGATGACTTAGGAGTACTCTCAGAATCACTAGAGGGAGCCCAACGGCTCCTCAGCTCAATAGAACATGCTGCTTCTAGTTTTGGTCTTTTTATTAACTCCAAAATTTTGACAGTTAACTTCGAAAGTCCTCAGCAAGTCTCTGATCGGATGAGCATAAGCTCAAAGGATGTTATGCTTGAGCATGTGGACAACTTCTGTTACCTGGGATCATGGATCCGGAAGTCAGGTGAGGACCTTCGAATACGTATTGGAAAGGCATGGACAGGATTTCCTGGATTTGGAAGTCACCGAGAATTAATCGGAAACTTAAGGTCCGATTATTTAGAGCAGCAGTAGTTCCAGTACTCCTCTATGGGAGTCCGTGCTGGGCTCTAACTGCAAAGCAAGGGTTCATTGTGTCAAGTACAATGCACACATCTCCAACCAGACACTATATAACATGGGAGGTGTCTCATTGGTTCCCACAAGCTTGACACTAGAACAAAATCCCCTCCGCTTTGCAGGACATTGCTTTCGCCGTGAGGACCAGCCAGTGCATAATCTTGTACTTTGGCAGCCTCGTGGAGTGAATAAGCATGGTGGACAGCCCATGACTTTCTTGAGACGCATCTTAAAGGACACTGCCTTGATGATACGGATGATCTAGCAAATGTCATGTGTGATATGGAGTTGTGGCGGCACAATTTTGTCGACAAGGCGGCCCAGCATTCTTAAAAATGCAGCTGCAATGCAGCATGCCGATCCTAGTTGTAGTAGTAGTATACTTCACATGGGCCACGCCCTGACTAGACCCTTTAGAGCATTCATTACCGAAGCGAAAACTCCACTGGTCCCCATGCATGGATCGAACCCACAACCCACAGAGAGACGTTAATTCAAGTTAACCGATTTAACCTCTACGCCAATGTGGGACCTTAGCGCCGAGGGTGTATCTGATTATGAAACTGCGACCTGTGGCTATTACTCCCGTTCTCCCGATGTAGGCCTCTTAATAAAATAAACAGCAGATGTACTTATATTTATGTAATGCAAATTTTGTTTGCATTATTTCGCCCGTGTGAAGAATACCAGGTTTTCACTTTTCGGTCGAATTTTTATTGCAATTTTATATATGAAGATTTTTTATTTTTTTTATTTATCTTTATTAAGGATTTTATAGCGCTGATTTCTGTCTTATAACCTGTACATATACTAATTCGTTTATTGTTTTGGTTAGATTCAGCCCTTCTGTAACCTTTGTTTTTGGTGAAAACCTGGTATTCTTCACATGGGGGTAACTGCAAAGTGAAATATAACGGCAGAAAGTCTGGTATTCTTCACATGGGGGTAACTGCAAGGTGAAATATAACGGCAGAAAGTCTGGTATTCTTCACATGGGGGTAACTGCAAGGTGAAATATAACGGCAGAAAGTCTGGTATTCTTCACATGGGGGTAACTGCAAGGTGAAATATAACGGCAGAAAGTCTGGTATTCTTCACATGGGGGTAACTGCAAGGTGAAATATAACAGCTGAAAGTCTGGTATTCTTCACATGGGGGTAACTGCAAGGTGAAATATAACAGCTGAAAGTCTGGTATTCTTCACATAGGCCCATTATTTCGTTTTTAATTATATTACATATTATTATTCGGTATGCAATGTGTACTGTAACGTTTAGTATGTCTAACCTGTCAGTGTCAGCCCCCAAAATTTATTTGCTATATGTTTTCTCACATAAATCCCCAATCTTGTATGAGCGCAAATATATTAAGTTTATCAATCATTCATCCTGTGACTTGACTAGCTAATATAATCAAAGGTAAAGGCCATTCGTATTAACTAAGGGAGAAAATGCCTCAGGCTTAACTTGAATCTCCCCCAGATAATTATTAATGGGCTGAACGCCTGCCTGCCCGAGTATAGGCTGTTTACAACTGCATTATCAGCCCCACCTTCACATAACAAGCTGCTAAAGCTGCCTAGTTAATATAAAACTCGAAGAAAGGCCTCCCAAACCGGGAGTAATATTTGCTATTTATGCTTGTTGCTTCATTCAGGGCCTATCCTCCAGAGAGCCAGGCTGTTTAATGAGATTCCAGCAGGTAGCGAGTGCCTTTATCTCCTCTGTATTGGCCGAAACCTTTTGCCTCACACTTACGCGATTCTCATTGTATGGCCCCCTCTAAGCTTGATACCACCAGATCCCCATGGCAACCCCCAATCTATCTGAGTAAGACGTGCCTCAGATAACTACTTTGTAAAATTATAAGCGGTTAGTCATAAATGAGTAATGTGGACGAATTGTGAACTATTATATTAATAAATTGATAATAAGTGGGAAGAGATTTAATGGGGTTGCATCCAATTTATATAGAAATGTATTCACTTGTGCGTTGGGTTGGGATGCTACGCTTTGAGGATAACCCTACTTGGTTCGCGGCATAACTAAATATATTTAATTATATGAAATATGAATTTAATTATTTTTGGGAGTAATCAGCTGTTATTTGCGTCGACTTTCCCCTGATGAGAGATTAATTTTGATTCCGTCGAAAGACACCCCCCCCCCCCCCATCTGCGTTTTTAATTACAAAGTTATAAAAAGTAAACTTTATAAAAAAACTAAGGTGCAAGCATACGGCATCCACTGACGATAACCTGAATAAAAATTAAAATATTACCTATTCTCTTGATCTTCGTTTGTTGTTTTGGTTAGAGTAACCCAACCTGCTAATTTTCCATAACTGTTGTCGTCTATGTAAAGGTGTGGTAGCGTTTACAACCTGTAGGAACTATTAAAATATATTTTTTATACGACTTCTAGGTAGACAGACTCACGTTCCTAACTTTGAAATTGTTTTTTGCATAGTTCTAGAACTGAACTTTTTTTTCATTGAAACTGGTACTACCGTAGATATTCTGGATATAAAGTATATTATTATGGATAATAGACTTTATATTCTGGTTCTGGATTACTGGAACTGAAAGTTGATATTCTAGAATACTGGAACTGAAAGTTGATATTCTAGAAAACTGGAACTGAAAGTTTATATTCAAGAATACTGGAACTGAAAGTTTATATTCTAGAATACTGGAACTGAAAACTTATATTCTGGTTCTGGAATACTGAACTCGAAAGTTTATATTCAAGAATACTGGAACTGAAAGTTTATATTCTAGAATACTGGAACTGAAATCTTATATTCTGGTTCTGGAATACTGGAACTGAAAGTTTATATTCTAGAATACTGGAACTGAAAGTTTATATTCTAGAATACTGGAACTGAAATCTTATATTCTGGTTCTGGAATACTGGAACTGAAAGTTTATATTCTAGAATACTGGAACTGAAAGTTTATATTCTAGAATACTGGAACTGAAAGTTTATATTCTAGAATACTGGAACTGAAATCTTATATTCTGGTTCTGGAATATTGGAACTGGACCAAGAACTGAATTCCCTAAGATTTAACACTGAAAGAATAATTTATAGATTTGAAATAAATATACAAATAGTACAAATTATGGATTTAGTGTTAATAAATAAATACCTGCTTTATTCTGTTATTTATTAGAAGTAATATTATTCAATTAAAAAAATATGATGAAGTATTGATCAAATATATTAATAAAATAAAGTATCGGAAAGTATCACCGGTATTTTTTACTATAACAATACAGTTTTTACAATAGGACTACACATGGGCAGAAAAAAGCATATCGGGATTTCAGTAAAAAATATATTGTAAAGAAATAAAATAGCGCTTTACTTTCTGATGAGCCCGGGATGTATAATTCGCCTAGAGAGCCAACCAGCCAAGTCAATAATTATACGTCATTACAACTAAATTACTGTGGAGTTATTTTATTTGTAATTTTCTTTTAAAAATTGCCTTTTTAAGATTAAAAGCGTAATTTTCGTGAAATATAAACAAACGACTGGAATCATTGGCTATAGTAACTTTCAAGTCATTACGAAACGATGGGCGGGCCCTGCTGCATCTGTTTCTATGTTTTAAGAAGGTAGTGGCAAATATTTGTAATTAAAAGAACTGAAACTCTTTTTTTAGAACTCTAATGAATTGAACTGGTTTATTTGAACCGAAACTATTTTTTTTGTGAACAAGACCTGAAATATGCAGGTTTATTACAACTGAACTTGAAACTAAAACAGAAACTACTCAAATTTTGCTTCAGTTCATAGACCGGGGGGGGTGGGGGGGTGGGTGTCTCTTGAGTCACTCAACTTTTACAGATTTATAAAGATAACAGTAGTTGGTAGACTAATAATTATTCAATGTTTATTATTATCTTTCAGTAAACCTGTTTTGGAAGTTATCGAAGAGATGAAAACATTTATGATCAACAACAAGATTACCCAGAACAGCGTCGCAGACCAGGCGTCTGTGTCCCAGGTTGGTATGCAGTGTAAGGCAGACCAGGCGTCCGTGTCCCAGGTTGGTACGCAGTGTAAGGCAGACCAGGCGTCTGTGTCCCAGGTTGGTACGCAATGTAAGGCAGACCAGGCGTCTGTGTCCCAGGTTGGTACGCAATGTAAGGCAGACCAGGCGTCCGTGTCCCAGGTGGGTACGCAATGTAAGGCAGACCAGGCGTCTGTGTCCCAGGTTGGTACGCAGTGTGAGGCAGACCAGGCGTCTGTGTCCCAGGTTGGTACGCAGTGTAAGGCAGACCAGGCGTCTGTGTCCCAGGTTGGTACGCAGTGTAAGGCAGACCAGGCGTCTGTGTCCCAGGTTGGTACGCAATGTAAGGCAGACCAGGCGTCTGTGTCCCAGGTTGGTACGCAATGTAAGGCAGACCAGACGTCTGTGTCCCAGGTTGGTACGCAATGTAAGGCAGACCAGGCGTCTGTGTCCCAGGTTGGTACGCAATGTGAGGCAGACCAGGCGTCTGTGTCCCAGGTTGGTACGCAATGTAAGGCAGACCAGGCGTCTGTGTCCCAGGTTGGTACGCAGTGTGAGGCAGACCAGGCGTCTGTGTCCCAGGTTGGTACGCAATGTAAGGCAGACCAGGCGTCTGTGTCCCAGGTTGGTACGCAATGTAAGGCAGACCAGACGTCTGTGTCCCAGGTTGGTACGCAATGTAAGGCAGACCAGGCGTCTGTGTCCCAGGTTGGTACGCAATGTAAGGCAGACCAGGCGTCTGTGTCCCAGGTTGGTATGCAGTGTAAGGCAGACCAGGCGTCTGTGTCCCAGGTTGGTACGCAGTGTAAGGCAGACCAGGCGTCTGTGTCCCAGGTTGGTACGCAGTGTAAGGCAGACCAGGCGTCCGTGTCCCAGGTGGGTACGCAATGTAAGGCAGACCAGGCGTCTGTGTCCCAGGTTGGTACGCAATGTGAGGCAGACCAGGCGTCTGTGTCCCAGGTTGGTACGCAGTGTAAGGCAGACCAGGCGTCTGTGTCCCAGGTTGGTACGCAGTGTAAGGCAGACCAGGCGTCTGTGTCCCAGGTTGGTACGCAGTGTAAGGCAGACCAGGCGTCTGTGTCCCAGGTTGGTACGCAATGTAAGGCAGACCAGGCGTCTGTGTCCCAGGTTGGTACGCAGTGTGAGGCAGACAAGGCGTCTGTGTCCCAGGTTGGTACGCAATGTAAGGCAGACCAGGCGTCTGTGTCCCAGGTTGGTACGCAATGAAAGACAATTACTGTATCGGTTCGCAATTTAGATAAAATGAGATATTGTGATAATGAAACTACTTTATATTACGTACTACTTTATATTACGTACTACTTTATATTACGTACTACTTTATATTACGTACTACTTTATATTACGTACTACTTTATCGTATGTTTTTTTAATTGTAGGTAGTTAGGTCACTACTTTGAGTTTACATGTAAATTTACCGATATTATATTTAATAAAATTACTTTGTCTTTTACTGTGCTAATTAATATGGGTTATGGCCCGGAATAAAGAAATAATATAATTAATTAGGCCTACCGGTATTTGTAGCCTCAATATGTTTATTCCTCTCTATTAATTATTGTATTTTAATTTTTGGATATTGTTTTCTACCAGGGTTACATATCTCAGTTCTTTTGCCGAGGAATAGCCCTTCGAGCTACAACGCAGATGCTTCTATACAAGTGGTACATCTCGGAGAAACGTAACGTTGTCAATCACGGTGTGTCTCGCTTCTCCGCAGGTCAGTTAGTTATACAAGGTAGGCCTACTGTACAAAGTACTGTAAGTCTACGTTTAACCCGAGATTGGGGGGATGAGCAACTATATTTGGGGTGGATTCGCCCCCCCCCCCCTCCCCCACACTGGGTAAGGTATACTTACTTACTCATATTATTTATAATTTTTTTATTCGTTCCGTACAGATACTGCTCGCAGTAAGCCTAGGTGCGCCCCCAGACGGCGAGAACGATTTGTGTGGAGGGAGGAATGCATGCCTGTACTGGACAAGTTCTTCAATGAAAATCAATACCCGGATGACAGGTAAGGTGGCGCTGTTCAACACTCTAATCACGTGACTTTATTATAGAATTATTTCATTACCCATGGTAACAAAAATTCTTTATGAGCGATTGTTTTATACAATTAATTTTATATAAAAGTGATAGTAGCCTACAATACGTAAACATGAAGAAATAAATATTTACAAATTTGTCTGTAAAGTTAATAAGTTGTTAGTTTCTTTAGTTCCTACGAATGTGACACTCTTAAAAGGATTGATCTTTTTACAGAACACAAGTGAACACAGTAGAACACATCCGAACACACTCCAAAAACTGCCGAACACAGTCGAAAATAGAAAGAGCACAACAAAATAAGACCGGGTACCAACTTTTAGATGAAATTAGCCACGAGTTGCTTTTCTATTAGAAAATTCCCGAAATTATTGAATAAAATTGTCGCGAAATTAAATATTCATTTATTTTCACATCAGGCCTAGCCTAAGCCGACAACTAATAATTTAACATAGTAGTAGGCCTACTGTAAGTTAAGTGTGGTTAGCACCGGGACAGAGAACCCTACCGGTACCTGCCAGCAATCAGTCCCAGACGAAGCTATTCCAGTACACAGGCAAACGGGGGTATAACTTTTCGCCGTATCCGTATGCATTTGCCGTATCCGTATGCACATACGCGTATGTGCGTATGTAATGGATTCCTATGGAGAATAATCCGTATGTGATTTTAGAGATTAGGCATTGCGGACCAGTAAGAAGTGCACAGCACACACTACTTATTGTTACATATTACTAGGTAGGCCTACTTAAAGCTAAGTGATTTAAAGAGTGTGGCTGCCGCTACCTTTTGTCAAATAAACAATGCAGGAGAGGTCCAGGATGAGTGACAGCCGGTCTCCGCCGGCAGTGCAGTACCTATTAACCAGTTAACTCTTCTTGACGCCGCTTGGAAAACTAACCAACCGTGATTTATTTTTGAACTGTTTTTCCACCAAACAGGCTATAGAATGTTGTTGGTTGCTACACTACCGGTATATGGCACTAACATAGTATAGACTGATAGAAGCGGCAATCAGAATGCTAAGGGAATAAACATTCGCACAGATATTAAAACCGTCGTGTCAGTCTCTCCTTCTTTGTGAATTTATTAACATATGGGCATTTCCACAGAAAATGGGACACGATATGAAAAAAATAAAACTTTAAAAAATAAGCAATATGTCATGATTTATAGGGTCAAATTTCATAAATTTTTCGAATTTGACAAAATTTACATTGATTTGAGAGTATAAAGTAGGAAATTTTGCGATTATATCGACCATCATCAAGAAAAAACGTAAAACACGTAAAAACGAAAAAAGTACCAAAATTCAAGGCGAAATATATTTTTTTACTGTTTATCAATATAATATAGGCTATCCTGGGTATCATTGTAATCAACCGTAAATACACATTCCAATGGGGTAGTTCTACGCCATAAACATATAACCCTTCTCATACAATAAGCATTAAAAGCTACCTGTACCCAATTGTAACGTCCGACACTTTTTTTTACATTTTTTCTCAATTACTTCTCTATTGTTTGGCAAACCATATCGAAATTAAAATGACTCAATGCCGACGTAAGATGGCGTCTCTTGTGTCATTTACAGCAATCCAGGCTACCTACCATAAAGGCTGTGATTTCAGCGAATGAAGCTCGTAACCTCCGACACTTTGTAACGTCCGACACTATTATTATTTAATGTATTTAAAGTCTAAATTGCAGTGCATAAGTGTAAAATGCATAAATAAATAAAAATAGGTTTCAATAATTGCGATTTTCAACTCAAAATTCACCCCTTAGTATTTTGATGATATACTGTATTTGGCAATTTTTGGTGAAATTTAAAATGGTTTTCAGATGCGGAATCTGCAGATGAAGGCGGTTCTAATGATATCTAGAGTATATTCCAAAGACGATAAATAAAGCCGTCAGAGGTTGCTAAATATTGCTCATTTTTTTTATGTAACGTCCAACACGTGACGTCCGACTCCATTCCGCACAACTTTGAATTGCAAATGTCGGTTTCAAAAGATCTGCAGTCCAATTTAGAAAACCTTTTCGAAAAATAGAATAGTTGAGCTACAATGTGAGCCCAAAAATAATAACATACCAGTCTTCGGCATTAATTGCAATCAAAAGTAAAATATGTACAATAAAAAAGTGTCCTATTTTTGTAACGTCTGACACCTTTTTAAAAGTCAACTGTTTAAGAAGAATAACGTTTCCCAATGCAGAGTATTTGCGATAATCTGAAAGATTAATAAATTGTCTCATTTATTCAACGCAATCTGATGTCAAAAATTCAAGTATTTTCGTAAATTTAAAGAAACACATTCAAAAATCGAGAATGCTCGAGAATCGAGAAATGTCCGTAACGTCCGACACCGTGGAATTGCCCATATAATACAGTATAATACTTTTACTTTCGCTGTTTCGTGGCCAGTGTTTAGTTAACCATGAGGCCAAGTGCAAACAAGTCCAACCTAGTGCCAGTTAGTGTGTTAGTCAAACCACCCAGTGAAAAAATCGCTTAAAAATCGCAATAGATTACCACTCTCGATTCACAAGAGTTGGTGAGACGTTTTACCCCACCCTTTGTCGCATCCGAAATACTTGTGATAAAACGCATTACTATCGCTTGCGATTGTGTGCGATTAATCGCATTCAATACACATGCGACTCCCTTGCGATACATATTGTATTATTATAGTTACACCGTGAAAAACCCGGTGCCAGTAATTAATCTAAGTCCAACCGGCGGTGTCAATTAGTACAATAAAACAAGCGTTGTGGCGCATCCCGGGGCTGAAGGACATCATCTGTCACTCATCCTAGACCTACAATGTTTATTTGCCATTAGGTAGCGGCAGCCGCACTCTTTAAATCATATCGCTTTTAAGTAGGGCTACCTGTCTCTCAGTCTGCATGTGTGCTGTGCACTTCTTACTGGTCCGCAATGCCTAATCTTTAAAATCACATACGGATTATTCTCCATAGGAATCCATTACATACGCACATACGCGTAATTGCATACGGATACGGCGAATGCATACGGATACGGAGAAAAGTTATACCCGGCAAACGGGCCTATTAGCTAAACCAATATTACTATATGTGCCAGTACGGTACCCGGTAGGCTTCCCTACATAGTTTGTTATACAGTACAGCAGTACACAACAAATGATAGGCCTACCTGTTAAGAAATGAATATTTAATTTCGCGACAATTTTATTCAATAATTTCGGGAATTTTCTTATAGAAAAGCAACGCCTGGCTAATTTTATATAAAAGTTTGTACCCGGTGTTATTTTTTTGTGCTCTTTCTATGTTCGTCTGTGTTCGATTGTGTTCGGCAGTTTTTGTAGTGTGTTCGGGTGTGCTGGCCCTGCGGCACACGGTTCCGTGATTACTTTTGATCATTTATAATATAAATTTGTTTCACTTAAAATTTATGCCATAATCATCGTTTAGTTGAAATAACAGTTGGGGGGGGGGGGGGGGGGGGGGGATTTTTCGTTAAGGAGGCTCTTTTTTAATCATTGTTTTTTCTTTTCATGTGTCTAAAAGAGCTTGCTTGGCAACTAACACCATTGTGTTCGCCTCAGAAGACCTTTCAAATGATATATTTTTCCATATCTTGGAATTTAAATTTTCAACTAAAATTTTTTATGTGAAAAAAAACCTCGGTTTTGGCACTTTTGGTGAGATTGACTCATATGCGATCCCATAAAACTTAGCCGTCGAATTTAATCACCTTTTAACCTGTTATTTGTTTTAAATGTGTTTTAGTTTAATTCAAATCATATTTGTGTCGCCGCATTTGTTCTTTGTGACGCCAAATGCTTTAAAGTACCGGTCCGACTGCGGTTTAACGTTGAATAAATAATAAATAAAAAAAAAATAACGGATCGTAATTTTGTTGGTTTCTTTTAATAACATTTACTAAACTGTAATAAGAGTCACAAATAAAAGATTTCGTTAACTTGATTTTATCGATATTTAAGAATCGTTACATTAATACATTGAAATAAAATAATATTATAATGGTCTAACTTATAACTTGTTAAATTACTAGAATATGCTAAATAGGATATATAACTGAAACACCAATGTTTGTAGTGAGATTGTAAATAGCAGGATGCTGCCTAGTCTGCCACAACAAACACTTAGGATTACGTCACAGAAACATAATATACGACGCTCTTGTTATATATATTATCATTATATATACTTGTTAATTAATTATTAAAACCCCTTATTCTCAATAAAAACGTTTACAGAGGATTGGACCGGACACATACAGTTGGACGGTCCGCTTGGACGGTCCGGACACATACAGTTGGACGGTCCGGACACATACAGTTGGAAGGTCCGCCGGATACATACAGTTGGACGGTCCGGACACATACAGTTGGACGGTCCGGACACATACAGTTGGACGGTCCGGACACAAACAGTTGGAAGGTCCGGACACATACAGTTGGAAGGTCCGGACACATACAGTTGGAAGGTCCGGACACATACAGTTGGACGGTCCGGACACATACAGTTGGAAGGTCCGGACACATACAGTTGGAAGGTCCGGACACATACAGTTGGACGGTCCGGACACATACAGTTGGAAGGTCCGCCGGATACATACAGTTGGACGGTCCGGACACATACAGTTGGACGGTCCGGACACATACAGTTGGAAGGTCCGGACACATACAGTTGGAAGGTCCGGACACATACAGTTGGAAGGTCCGGACACATACAGTTGGACGGTCCGGACACATACAGTTGGAAGGTCCGGACACATACAGTTGGAAGGTCCGGACACATACAGTTGGACGGTCCGGACACAAACAGTTGGACGGTCCGGACACATACAGTTGGAAGGTCCGGACACATACAGTTGGACGGTCCGAACACATACAGTTGGAAGGTCCGGACACATACAGTTGGAAGGTCCGGACACATACAGTTGGACGGTCCGGACACATACAGTTGGAAGGTCCGCCGGATACATACAGTTGGACGGTCCGGACACATACAGTTGCAAGGTCCGGACACATACAGTTGCAAGGTCCGGACACATACAGTTGGACGGTCCGGATTCATACGAACTTTGACTTATATATAGGGGGGATGTTCGGTAAATTAGATAGGTCTGACTCTAATACACAAGGGGCTGCCGGACACATACAGGACTAATCGGGGACAGAACGCACAACTTTATTACTATACAACCACCTAGTTATTGTATCACCGAAAAGATTGCGACCAGTGTCGTCAGCGATAAGATTAGTCGAGTCACAGGTTCTGCTAGAATACAAAAGTCTCGTCGGCCATGTCGATGGCCCATTGGAACTTCTGGCGCTGTGTTTTGTTATAGACTTTCTCGATGGGTACCACGTGCTTCTTGGACCAGGCGGCGCTTATACGGGGGTCAAGGTAGTTGAGTTTGCTGGTTCCCAACGCGACTGTTTTGTTCTCGTCCTTGGCTGTTCGCTCCAACCGTAGCTTGTCCAACCGCTCGGCAGCCAACTCGTACTTTTTCTTCGCTTTATCTTTTAGCAGGGTATTTGACGCGGTTGCGGCCCTCTGACAGTCGACCTTGGCCTTCTTGTATTCAGCCTTTAATGCATCCAGCGCGGTCTCCCTTTCCTTAATCTTATTCTCTAGGTTCTCCATAGACTTATCGAATGTTTTAGGAATGGCGCGTTGATGGTTGCACAGTATGGCGACCTCCTTGTTGGCGCGATTGTAGGCCAACATCTTGGCGTGGACGGCGTCCTCGGGATCGGTAAGTTTATCCAGCTGATCCTGCAACGTGATCGAAGCGTTGAAGGTTCGGAACACTTTGGCACTGAGGCCCTCCATCAGCTGGTTCAGGTACTTGTTGAGTCCTCCCGTGTCCAGCCGGTCGAACAATTCGTCGCTTCCTTTCTTACCATCTATGAACCGTTTGAGGTTCTTGTAGACGCGTTTCTCGATAACAACGGAATTCTGGTATCGGATGGAATCCTTACCTAGGAAGTCGAACTCGACAATGTACTTATCCCCTTCTTCCACCAGTTTAATGTGTTCGACACGCAGACTGCAGCAGCCGACAGTGTCGGCTTGGTCTTCGTCCTTCTCGTTTCCCGCACGCAACGCCAGTTTGTCTATAAAATAAAGCGCCACTGCTCGCTGTCGGGTAGCCATCTCCTTGGACTGAAAAGTAATAACAAAGTGGATTTAGTATTATTTTTTAGCAAGTCGTTAGACTTGATTGATTACTGTAAGAAAAAAAAGCTACTGACTACTGACTAATGGCTACTGACCTAGAGCAAAAACGGCTCTAACGATTTTGATGAAATTTTGCATGGACCATGAAAATAGATTTCTAAGGGTACTTGTGAAATCGCGGTTTAAATTGAAACATCTCAACTTGTTTTATTTCGAAAAATAGCCCCAAAACACGAAAATTGCCATAGGCGCAATGATAAAACACCAGCTGGCACTCATGAAAAATGTATAGAGATGGCCTGGTAATGCATTCAATAGGAAGGGCAACTAACAAAGAAGCATTGTCTGTGCCAAGTTTTATTATCACTCTACTCTACAACCCAGACAATAAGCAAACATTAACTGGTTTAGCTGGCTATCGCAGTCTCAGCTGAATAACTCTTCCCAATGTTAATTAATTGACGTGCAAGCTAAATGACTGTTAGTTAAACAGTGTGTTGGCTACACAGTGTATTGTACTATGCTCTCATCGCATTATTGTTTTATTTTGAAATTTTTGTGCCAACATTAATACGGAGGCTGTATGCTTATAAGGCTGAATATTTACTCAACCTCAAAATGATTCTCCATAGGGCTAACATTATAGTTTGAAATATATTTAAATCTGTTATAATAATAATATAATTGTTGTATTTAATTAATATCGTGGTTTACATTGAACAGTGTAAATTGTTAATCGCGGTTTACATTGAAACATCTCAACTTGTTATATTTAATACAAAAATAAGAAAGAATTTGTCTTATCACTTCTTGTGCGCGATTGTATTGAATTCATGACAACTGCTGTTATTATTATTAATCAATTGACAACTCGACTCCTCTCCGACTACTCTATCCGATAGCTCTATATTTTGCTAACTGCTCTCTATCATCACAACAGCTTTTAAAATTCATTAGATGATTTACAACATAATAATTATAGTTTGAAGTTGTCTAGAAAATTTCTCGTACACGTCTGTCTACCTGGAAGTCGTCTGTGTTCGAACCAACCTGGAAGTCGTCTGTGTTCCCGAACCAACCTGGAAGTCGTCTGTGTTCCCGAACCTACCTGGAAGTCGTCTGTGTTCCCGAACCAACCTGGAAGTCGTCTGTGTTCCCGAACCTACCTGGAAGTCGTCTGTGTTCCCGAACCAACCTGGAAGTCGTCTGTGTTCCCGAACCTACCTGGAAGTCGTCTGTGTTCCCGAACCTACCTGGAAGTCGTCTGTGTTCCCGAACCTACCTGGAAGTCGTCTGTGTTCCCGAACCTACCTGGAAGTCGTCTGTGTTCCCGAACCTACCTGGAAGTCGTCTGTGTTCCCGAACCTACCTGGAAGTCGTCTGTGTTCCCGAACCTACCTGGAAGTCGTCTGTGTTCCCGAACCTACCTGGAAGTCGTCTGTGTTCCCGAACCTACCTGGAAGTCGTCTGTGTTCCCGAACCTACCTGGAAGTCGTCTGTGTTCCCGAACCTACCTGGAAGTCGTCTGTGTTCCCGAACCTACCTGGAAGTCGTGTGTTCCCGAACCTACATGGAAGTCGTCTGTGTTCCCGAACCTACCTGGAAGTCGTCTGTGTTCCCGAACCAACCTGGAAGTCGTCTGTGTTCCCGAACCTACCTGGAAGTCGTCCGTGTAAGCCTTCCGTATCCGATCCACGTGTTTGATAAGCTCCCTCGCTTTATCGTACTTCTGCATATCTTTCACGCCTTTCAGCTTGCTCTGCGCGCTAAACATGACGTACTTGATGTTGGCCTGGACATTCTCCGTCCAACAGGCCAACCAGGTGACCGACACATCGTGCTTCACTTCCTTCCATCGGTGCCCCGCGGGGGGCGGGGGGGTTGCCCCCTTCGAGACGTTGATGGTAACATCCTCGGGCTGCACGCGTTTCTTTAGTTTCCCCATCTTGGGATGGTCGCCCCGCCCCCGGAACAACCCGGGGGGCTCCACCCGGAAGGCCCCGAGCTTCTCCTTATGCCCGTCCAGCATGGCGAACCCAAATTCCTTAGTGATCGCTTCGTTCTCCTCTTTACGCTTCTGTTTCTCCTCTTTGCTCGCGGCTTTGCGCTCCTCACTCTGCTCCGTGAAATACGCGTGAACCGCCCGGAAGTCGCACTTATTTAAATCGGCGATCTTCCCCCGCTCATCGTGAGTCATCACCTTCCGCCAGTCGTGCATGAAGTTCTTATTGAAGACGTCCTTGGCGGTGTAATCGTGGTCCAGCATCTTCGCGTAGAAACCCATCACCTCCTCGGCGTTGGCGGACAGACGGAGTGGCTGTCCGTCGTAACGAAAGACGACGGTGGCCGGGAGGGGTTCGTAGGCCGGGGGGAACCACGGGCCTCTGTGGGTCAATGAACTCCATTTAACCCCCTCCGCTTTGGGGGCCTCCTTCCACCACTCCCAGACTTCCTCAGGTTCTTTCTTCGGTTTTTTCCGCGGGGAGCTGGAGGGTCCGGCATCGCTCCGTCTCTTCTCGTTTTTACTTTCTCGTATCCCATTTACTTTAGTCTCTTTCTTTACTACTTTGTCTTTTACTTTTTCTACTTTAATTGTTTTTTTCATCGGTTTATAGTCGTCGTCGTCGTCGTAGTCGCTTTCCGGTTCCGATTTTACCCGCGTCGAAAGCCCCGGGTATTTGAGTTTATCTTCTCTGTTTTTATGTTTGTCGTGTTTATTATGTTTGTCGTGTTTATGTTTGTCGTGTTTATTATGTTTGTCGCGTTTATGTTTATCGTGTTTCTCGTGTTTACTGCGATGGCTAGACCCCTCGCCCGTGTCGGAATGGCGTCGCTTTTCCGCCGAGTGGTTGTCCGGAGTCCGAATGTGTCCGGATTTTCCGGCGGATGTCCGTAGCAGCGGGATGTCGTCGTCCGACATGTCCTGACCCCCCTCGTCAACCCGCCCGTTCAGCCCGCTGTGCTGCCGCGCGATTTGACCTGAAGAAAATGTACAAAGTTTATATATTTAATGTCAGACAGTCAGAATATAACAAACTAGACCCAAGACAGCAAGACTAGGCACGCCCCACGCACACCCAGACTGCCAGACACCGGTACCAGGGTAACGGTACCGGTTTGGTCTTGCAGTCTTGGGAGTACTGGCTGACTCTGTGACTGGAGTCTCCTTTAGGGGTCCCCACCCCACCCCTACAGCCCTAGACAGCTAGAGGTGTTCTCACTCCCCACCCCGCACCCCGGGTGGGGAGAGGAGTGAGTGACAGTCCAGCAATCTGGCAATCATAGTCAGGCACAGTGTCCTGTCTGCCTGTGTCTTTCAGCTGTACCGTACTGCCGTACGTCTACTGGTGTACATGTACCGCATACCGGTACCGGTCCAGACTGGAATCCATACACTTTGCGCCGGATTAATCCGGCGCGCTTTAGAATAAAAGCGCGCCAATGTCTGAATGTGGCGCATGGCGGGTGGCGCGGACGAAAATCGTAAAGCGCGCCGGCTTTGCGCGTGGCGCTCCCAAAAATTAAAACCAGCGCCGATTTCAGGATTTGTTGGTCTGTGGGTCTGTTGGTTTAACATACTGACATAGGCCTACGGAAGTGCCTCAAAAATTGCATTTAGCTGTTTAAAAATTTCGGCTCGCTTCGCTCGCCTTTCTGTTTACTTGACTTGTATGCTTGTACCGGTCAGCCGGTAGGCAGTAGGGTTACGGTACCGGTACTGCGGTACAAACAGACAGACAGACAGGGCACAGGCAGACAGGGACAGGTTCAGCAGTACTGACAATGGCAGACAGGTTACTGGGTTACACTCCTTCAAAATTGAAATTGCATTTGGCAGATTGGCGCGGCGCTCTTCAAAATTGTTTCTATGTGCTGTGCGAGTGCGGCACGCTTAAAAATTTCATTGGTGCGGGAATTGCATCGAAATTGCATCGGCGCGCAGTGCGCATAAAAATTGGTCGGCCATCGGCGGCGGCGCGCTATCGCAGACAGGGTACCGGTACAGCAGTACAGTCCTGCAATCTTACCTATTGGAACGTCATCATCCGATTCATCTTTATCAAATTCTGTTTGATTAGTTGGAAGACCCGTTTGAACTTCATCTTCGGAATCCATTGTTTTACTGTATTCGGTTGTTAGGCTACCGGTACTTGCTGACTTGGCTCCTAGGCCTATATTTTATGAGCTGAGTAACAACAAAGGCTGCCCTCTGACCGTTAACAGGTTTAGCGGTAGCCGTCTGGCCGTTACCGGTTCCAACTGACTGACTAATCTGCCTATTACTGAATTACAGAATTACGTTTGCGGTGCGAGGTGGAACTGCAAAGCAAGGTTACAATCCCGGTACTGAATACAATCGACAAGTTACGCAGTTCACAGTCTGACAGTTACAGGTTTACATACCGGTCTGCCGGTACAGCGCACAGCGGTCGGGCGGTTAGGCCTAATCACAGAATACGCGTAGCTACGCGTAGTTTGTAACTTCCATTCCTGTCTTTTACCGGTAGGGCCAGACTTATTGCCTTTTTAACAACTACGCGTAGGTGTTTCTAAACTACGCTTAGTTATTTTGGAAATACAGAACTACGCGTAGGTATTTTGAAACTACGCGTAGCAGTCCAGCAGTCCTGATAACAATGATTTTTCATTTCAGGTCCGGTAGGGTTGAGTTGTTAGGCAAGTATCGGTATATGTCAGGTATCTATGATTATCAGACAAATGGAATAACAGAATCGGAAGCTCATATCTCTACATACAGACATACAGCACTGCTGCACTGGTAATAAATAATATTCGGCTCTTTCACATACAAA
The DNA here is from genome assembly GCA_032718475.1 of Nemertoderma westbladi. Lineage (NCBI taxonomy): Eukaryota > Metazoa > Xenacoelomorpha > Nemertodermatida > Nemertodermatidae > Nemertoderma > Nemertoderma westbladi. The sequence continues at coordinate 4,535 of JAUCBJ010008632.1, read as the reverse complement.
CACAGGATAAATAAAAAGTAGACTTAAAATTCACGTCTCATGAATTAGGGCTCAACAGAAGCTTCGGCTTCGGTTCGGTTCGGGCCGAAGTTTGGCAATTTCGGTTCGGTTCGGCTTCTGCAATTGATACTGCAGAAGCCCGGAGCAAACTTTGCTAAATATTCCAAGTATTACATTGACTGATTGAGCTAAGACCAGAAGACAGTAAGACTAATCAATCTGTCCATCGTTGTACTAATTAATTTTGGGGTGTAAACGTTAAGCAGACACTGGCTGACTGGTGCTGGTGCAGACAGTGGTGCAGACAGTGATGCAGACAGTGGTGCAGACAGTCTGACAGTGGTGCAGTCGTGCAGACAGTGGTGCAGACAGTTGTGCAGACATTGGTGCAGACAGTGGTGCAGACAATGGTGCAGACAGTGGTGCAGAGTGGTGCAGACACTGGTGTAGACAGTGGTGCAGACACTGGTGCAGACAGTGGTGCAGACACTATGGTGCAGACAGTGGTGCAGACAGTGGTGCAGAGAGTGGTGCAGACACTGGTGCAGACAGTAAAAGGGGCGAGCAGGTTAGTAAAGGAGCAGTTTAGTAAAGGAGCAGGTTTCAGAGGAGTATTGGGGGAACCAAAACAATAAACGTTATTGTTTTGCGGGCTAAGTGTCTGCACCACTATGTGCACCAGTGTCTGCACCACTGTCTGCACCAGTGTCTGCACCACTTTCTGCACCACTGTCTGCACCACTGTCTGCACCAGTGTCTGCACCAGTGTCTGCATCACTGCCTGTACCACTGTCTGCACCTGTGTCTGCACCACTGTCTGCACCACTGTCTGCACCACTGTCTGCACCACTGTCTGCACCAGTGTCTGCACCACTGTCTGCACCAGTGTCTGCACCACTGTCTGCACAAGTGTCTGCACCACTGTCTGCACGCTCCACCACTGTCTGCATCACTGTCTGCACCACTGTCTGCACCTGTGTCTGCACCACTGTCTGCACCACTGTCTGCACGCTGCACCAGTGTCTGCACCAATGTCCGCACCAGGTGTCTGCACCACTGTCCGCACCAGGTGTCTGCACCACTGTCTGCTTAACGTTTACACCCTTAATTTTGGACTGAACTTCCATTTAAATGGCATTATTTTTTTAATTGTTTTCAGTTTACTTGGGTAGTTTCAAAATTAGCTTAATTATACAGTAGTTTAGGTTAGGCTAAATATTGCCATTTTACTTTGTAGTACGTATTTTTTAATTAATCATAACTTTGATACATAATACCAAATATACCTACCACCTCATATAAATAGTATTACAAAGACTACCTGTACTTTTAGTGAGGTTTTCTAAATTTGATGTCACTACTTACTACGGGTGAAAATGTGGTGCATACAGTAAGTATACAGTAGTTTAGCTTAGTAATGTACAGTAATGTAAATATTGCCATTTTATTTTGTAGTACTTATTTTTTTAATTAATCATAGCTTTCTTGCGGGTCCTACTAAAAACCGCAATTTACCGCAACTAACCGCAATTTACCGCAATTTACCGCAACTTACCGCAATTTACCGCAACTAACCGCAATTTACCGCAACTAATTGTCATTTTTAAGCAGCCTTATGGTCTAGTGGTGACAACCGTAGGCTTCCACGTAGGAGGCCCTGGTTCGATCCCTTGACTAGGCAACACTGTTTTTAGCAGTGTTTTAAAAACGACAAAATTTACAATTAATGCTGTAATGTGATCAATATAAAACCAATGTTAATAGACTTCCATTTAAATGGCATTATTTTTTTAATTGTTTTCAGTTTACTTGGGTAGTTTCAAAATTAGCTTAATTATACAGTAGTTTAGGTTAGGCTAAATATTGCCATTTTACTTTGTAGTACGTATTTTTTAATTAATCATAACTTTGATACATAATACCAAATATACCTACCACCTCATATAAATAGTATTACAAAGACTACCTGTACTTTTAGTGAGGTTTTCTAAATTTGATGTCACTACTTACTACGGGTGAAAATGTGGTGCATACAGTAAGTATACAGTAGTTTAGCTTAGTAATGTACAGTAATGTGAATATTGCCATTTTATTTTGTAGTACTTATTTTTTTAATTAATCATAGCTTTCTTGCGGGTCCTAATTAGCTTAATTATACAGTAGTTTAGGTTAGGCTAAATATTGCCATTTTACTTTGTAGTACGTATTTTTTAATTAATCATAACTTTGATACATAATACCAAATATACCTACCACCTCATATAAATAGTATTACAAAGACTACCTGTACTTTTAGTGAGGTTTTCTAAATTTGATGTCACTACCCGGTTCGAAATACCTTACTAATTTAGTAAAACTTACACAAAATTTGCCTGCCCCCAATTTTCCAATGATTGACATTATAAATTTGACAATATTAGCATGTAAACAGCAAGTTGTATTACGTTTGTAAGATATATAAATTTTTCTAAACATAACAAGTGCATATCAAAAATTTAGTTATAAACTTGACAAGTTTAAAAGGAGAATTAAACTTATTAAAATTGGTAAGTTTTCCCTATGTTTGTTGTGTATGGCGAAGGTTTCCTATTGGTTGGAATGTTTAGGGATCATGACACAGTCATACAGTACTGAGTACCACCTTGCCTGTCAGCCTGTACCTCTCAACCAGTACAGCAGCAGTCAGGCAGAACCAGTAGCTTCAGAACTGCTGAACTGTGTGATTTCAGTTTGCAGTTAGTTAGTGCTGCAGTGTACAGGTGTTACAGGTGTTGTCAGACAATCAGAGTAAGTTAGTGGCAATTGGTTACATTCCATAGGCAGATAGCGCAGTAGCGATAGGCCCTGCCCTACCGCCCCACCGCCACCACCATGCACCAGTACAGCATTACCAAACATTTATTGATTTATGTTATTCTACTGATTTATGTATATTCATATTATACAAGTTTTTGAAAAGTTTCACGTCTTCATATCAATCGAGCCCCCCTATCGACAGATCGATTCCGGCTCAATAGGCCTATCATTGACAACTAACAGCAAATCCGTCCACAGCTTATTTTGGAGAAATGAATATTGTAGCTCTGGGTAGTCGCAATATGAATCCGACTACTTCAGCACTTAATCTGTTAATGGGGCTCTGATTGCGTGAAAGCTGTGGAATGATGCTGAACTTAGTAGGCCTAAAGGAATTCTTTTCCCAGTTAGAATGAGTTAAACGAAACACATTCCATTGGATCCTGTCAAGTCCGAAATCTTCCTCAATGTGTTGGTCAGTCGATTTAAACTGGATAAATATGACGACATGTATCTAATTCGTTCTTGTATTACTGCAGTTTCAGCTGGGATGCTAGCAATGGGAAACGTCGTTGCATGGCGGCCGTTCACCAGGGACAAGATAATGTCATCCGGGTCAAACAGTCAAATGTGTCACTCAGTTCAACACACGCAAATTGCGATCTAAGTCATATTTGTTCTTTACTAAAAATGAAATAATGAATTTGTATTTTTGAATATTGTTTATATTATTGTGCATAACAGTGGAACAATGTATTGTCTTCTGGTCTTTGTAACTCATTTGTCCGAAATTCAATACTAGGCGATCTCGACTTATCCAATCTCCATGATCATTTGATACAGTGTTTACATAGGAATGCGGTGAAAAATATTTTGTAGTGTACCATGCATCAGCAACAATGACCATGATTGAACACTGAGTAGGTGTTACTGCAACTGCTACGAGAAATGTTATGAATTTTAGTAATATCTGTAGGCCTATATCGAATAGCTGGCAAAACCAATAAATGGTGTTATTCTTTATGTTTTTATACCTAAATACACCATGTCCCATAGTATACAGTAGTGTCATTTTCTGATGACACGGACCCCCCCCCCCCCCCCAAATTTTTCTACAAATATTTATCATATTGCTTGAAATTTGAAACACCACTAGTTCAACTCACCGTCGATGACCCCATGAAGCCGGAATTTTCGATTTCGCCTTTAAATTTTTTTAATAAGCGTTTTAAAAAAGTGTCTATTGCGAAATCGCACCCTCCGTGTCGTTGCCATTCTTTATATTAGTCATATTTTTTTACATATCATTGGAAAGCTTGCGTTGCAAGGATTCCAAATATGTAACAATGTCAGAATTTCATTGAGAAACAGCTGAGATATAGGCGTTCAAAGATTGCAATAACGATCATTCGCTGTAGGCCATTTATTCTATCAAATAAATACACAAAATTCTAGAATGTGTTATTTATTTTATAAGTTGGTTGGCAACAGCGGTATTCCTATCCAATATATATATTGCGTAGCTATTCATGCATAAACAAAATGTTTCAGAACATCGTGTATTTATTAAATATAATAAATGGCCTTCAGCGAACGATATTTCTTGCAATCTTTGAACGCCTATATCTCAGCTGTTTACGAAATTCAGATATTGTTACATATTTGGAATCCTTGCAAGGCAAGCTTTCTAATGATATGATAAAATTACGACTAATGCGAAGAATGGCCACGATATGGAG
>JAUCBJ010008631.1:0-25909 GCA_032718475.1 Nemertoderma westbladi | reverse complement strand
AACAGCTGAACCAACAACAACAGCTGAACCAACAACAACAGCTGAACCAACAACAACAGCTGAACCAACAACAACAGCTGAACCAACAACAACAGCTGAACCAACAACAACAACTGAACCAACAACAACAGCTGAACCAACAACAGCTGAACCAACTACAGCTGAACCAACAACAGCTGAACCCACTACAGCTGAAACAACAACAGCTGAACCAACAACTGCTGAACCAACAACAGCTGTACCACCAACAACTGCTGAACCAACAACAGCTGCTGAACCATCTACAGCTAATTCATTAACTACAGTTGGGCCTATTATCCCTGAAGAAGTTGACTTCGATGGGTTAGTGAATGTAGCACTTTCCATCGTTATGACCCAAGTGTATTTATGTACTGCGCGTGCGCAGCGAAGTAGATTTACATAAATAAAATAGATGGTGAAGCCGGAGGTGACCCGAAGGCTCCTCTTTCGATAGCTAGGACCCGAGGGTTGCGGTGGGTGCTACACCTATCTGCTACCCAAAGGTATGGGTGGGTGCTACACCTATCTGCTACCCGAAGGTAGGGGTGGGCGCTACTCCTATCTGCTACCCGAAGGTAGGGGTGGGCGCTACTCCTATCTGCTACCCGAAGGTAGGTGTGGGAGCTATTTCTAGCTGCTACCCGAAGGTAGGGGTGGGCGCTACTCACATCTGTTACCCGAGGGTAGGGGTGGACGCTACTCCTATCTGCTACCCGAAGGTAGGGGTGGGCGCTACTCCTATCTGCTACCTGAAGGTATGGGTAGACGCTACTCCTATCTGCTACCCGAAGGTAGGGGTGGGTGGTACTCATATCTGCTACCCGAAGGTAGGGGTGGGCGCTACTCACATCTGTTACCCGAGGGTAGGGGTGGACGCTACTCCTATCTGCTACCCGAAGGTAGGGGTGGACGCTACTCCTATCTGCTACCCAGTGGTAAGAGTGGGCGTTACTCCTATCTGCTACCCGAGGGTAGGAGTTGGAGCTACTTCTATCCCAATTTTTGCTCCCAGTAATTCAACTGGTGCTCATTTAATCGATCCCAGTGGTTGAAAGGCTGAGTGGACCCTGGCATGCAGTCCCGTACGCGTACAGACCCCAGGGGTTGTTCCTTTGTTCGAATAAACTTCTCTTTTGCTGCATTCTTTTTCCTTTATATGGGCACTTCTTTGATAAATGTTCTCATTTTATACACAACTTTTTGTTAAACACAACCATTTATATTCATTCACCATTTTGAAAAAATTTGTCTCCATAATGCAAAAGTTGATAAGTTATATTAGATTAGAAACTATACAAGATAAGATTCAAATTATCCCAGGCCTGTGGCCAATGAGAAGCTAACCTCACCCCTAAATAAAACAGGCGTTCTATTGGGCTGAATTGAGCCAATTTCATGATAGTAGGTCATGCGAATATATTTAATAATATTGATACTCATAGTCACACTTAAATTTATTATCACATGTTCTCTTCGCTCATGTACCTAACAATGCTGTGAATTATTATGGATATACTTCCTGTATTGTTATATTGTGATATTAAAATTGTATTTTAAAAGAAATGATGAGGCTGGTTACTGATAGAGACAGTGGGGGAATTCTGGACACTGACGCCCAAGCTGAGGGACAGCCAGCGGGGATCATGGTGCGCGACGTTCTCTCTGCTAAGCACCCCCCCCCCCCCCCCCCCAACTGCCTCATGGCAGCAACAAAGTCCGACTTTATCCTTGAATGTGGTGCGGATCAGCTGTGCACCCGGGGTGAAGGCAGGCATTGACGGAGCAGACCATGCCATGTCCGAGCTCTATGAGGACCCAGCAACAGAGTGTATGCTCCTTGTGGATGCTTCCAACACATTCAATAGCATGAGCCGGCCAGTCGCCCTATGGAACTCACGGCTGTACTGGCACCGCTGTTCGCGGTAACTGTACAATGCATACAATGGTCACGATGCCCTCTTTCTACAAGGCTCCGATAAGCCCATCTGGAGCAGGGAGGGTTACACTCAGGGTTACCCGGCAGCCATGCTCGGTTATGGCTGTGGGACACTACTGCTGATACGCTTGTTACGGGATGTCTGCAACCAACCATCGCATTAGAAGGATAATTGAAGAGTTATCAAAAAAGAAAGACAGGCATCTGGCTGTTATCTTTGTTGACTTCTTCAAGGCCTTTGATTCAGTCTCTCGCTCATGCTCAGCATACTTTCATTATATGGGATTCCTGATGAAATTATTGCAGCAATCAGATCAGTATACGATGGTTCGACAACATTTGTGTCTACTGTTGACGGTGACACAGAACCATTTGAAGTGTTATGGGGTGTCCTCCAGGGAGACACACTTGCACCATTCTGGTTCATAATTGTTGTTGACTATGTTCTACGCATGTCCTTAGATCATCATAATGATGATGGGGTGATGATAACTCCACCTACTGGCTCCAGTAGTCGAGGAAATCCTGCCAAGTACCTAACTGATCTAGACTTTACTGATGACTTAGGAGTACTCTCAGAATCACTAGAGGGAGCCCAACGGCTCCTCAGCTCGTTAGAACATGCTGCTTCTAGTGTTGGTCTTTTTATTAACTCCAGAAAGACCAAAATTTTGACAGTTAACTTTGAAAGTCCTCAGCAAGTCTCAGATCGGATGAGCATAAGCTCAAAAGATGGTATGCTTGAGCATGTTGATGACTTCTGTTACCTGGGATCATGGATCCGGAACTCAGGTGAGGACCTTCGAATACGTAAGGGAAAGGCATGGGTAGCCTTGAATAGGCTTCCAGGATTTGGAAGTCACCGAGAATTAATTGGAAACTTAAGGTCCGATTATTTAGAGCAGCAGTAGTTCCAGTACTCCTCTATGGGAGTCCATGCTGGGCTCTAACTGCTGAGGGCACCAAATCTCTGGATGGCACATTCACAAGAATGCTACGTCGGGTTCATTGTGTCAAGTACAATGCACACATCTCCAACCAGACACTATATAACATTGGAGGTTGTTGCGTTCTGTGCTCAAAAAACATTGAACAACGAAATGTAAGCCGACTACTGATTCGAATTGACTCAGATAGATTGCTTACTAATATCCTACAGCGTTTGAATAAACCACCCGTTCCAAGGCAAAACTAATATTTCTAAAATGTTCTAAATGTTGCTGCTAATTAAGGCAAAAAGGTGATACCCACATTTAAATATCACATGACTGAGTCAAGCTAAATTTGCTATATTGTAATCTAGATTTAGCGTAGTACTTTCAATATAAGATAGGACTAATTTTGTAATAAATATAAATTGAAATCTGACAGCCGAGTTCTGCCATTATCGGCTATAAGCCGCTTTTACGCAGGTCCCATTTCCGAATAATGTCATTTTTGGCTTCTCCAAAACTGTAATACTTCCAATGAACCAACCGAAAAAGGGAGAGTCTGTCTATTATGGATGATCAAATAGCTAACCAGCCCACCGTGTGACAGTGAATTATCCCCAAAATCGAAAGTCGGCCTAGTGATAGAAATATATATAATCAGAATTGTTAGTCCCCCAAATAATCCTAAATGAAAATGTAGAATCGAAGCACCTATTTTTTACTGTCGATTCCCCTCCCAAAACTAGGAATGGTTGGAAATGGGCTGGGCTGTTCAATAATCTAATGCGGTAATACGACCTTTAATCCAAAATGTACTAATTAAATCAAAAAATCCTAGGGCCTAATTATTCAGCATATAACCGTCTCAGCCGTCGAAGGAATATTTCTGTATTGCACCCCACCCAGAGGCACCCCACCCCCCTGCCCCAAATGAACCCCAGTGTTCCTCGCTTAATTTTGAACCCCTTCCAGTGTAGTGTTGCAGGCCTACCGTTGGGCGATAGGCTATACTTCCCTGTTCATTATACCGGTATACTGGCCGGATTTTGCTTCATCTCATACCCTCTCGCCTGTGGAATCGCCGGCAGATCGCTCCCGGTAAAACTACTCCATTATCCTGTATGTTATTTCCAAAGGCCTACTGCACTGCCATATGTTGAAAATTGTCCGTTTTCAGATTGTAGGCGGACAATTTAATTGAATCAGTCAGTCAGTCAATAACAGATTTATGATTTATGGCATTTCACATTTAACTTGAAATCACAGAGAAAGAACAAACAACAGGTATAATTATAATTAATGGTAAAATGAGAAATTGTTGTTATTGTGCAGTTGTGCAGTTAGCAGTCTGCTTAAGTACGAAAAACACAAAAGAGCATTCTTAATAATTAAAACTGACCAATGACAAAGTGACAAAGTTACATGTCCCTTTTTAAAAATGTTGGGCGCGAAATTCAAACTTTCTATGATTTAGTATACTGTATAGAATAATTATTTACTATATTTAATACCAGTTTGTAATGGGGAAACTTAATTGATAATGCAATTTCTATTTAGTCAAAAAAATTATTTGTAAACCATCAAAAACAGTATAGAGGTGTCTCATTGGTTCCCCCAAGCTTTACACTAGAACAAAATCGCCTCCGCTTTGCAGGACATTGCTTTCGCCGTGAGGACCAGCCAGTGCATAATCTTGTACTTTGGCAGCCTCATGGAGTGAATAAGCATGGTGGACAGCCCATGACTTTCTTGAAACGCATCTTAAAGGACACTGGCCTTGAAGATGCGGATGATCTAGCAAATGTCATGGGTGATAGGGAGTTGTGGCGGTGCAATCTTGTCGATAAGCCGGCACAGCATTCTTAAAAATGCCGATCCTAGTAGTAGTAGTAGTAACCATCGCCACCACCACTCACTCCATCACCACACCCCAACCTTCCACCAGCAACTACGTACACGCCTGATCCGTCATTGGCTCTGTCAACCCAGGAGCAGGGACAGACTCGACATACTGCATCGCCACCTCTCACCACCTCTGAGGATTCAGACCCACCCTTTACCCCACAGCGCTCTGAACCTGTCCATACACAGAGACAGTACTGGTATGCGATGATGCCGTTTCTGCAAGCTTCCTCGTTGGCAGTGAAGGTATGGTGGGACGTGCTGCTCCACAAAGGACCCCAGATCGGCTGCAACCCCGAGCCCACCAAGAGCTACTTGGAGGTGAAGTCCAAATTCGAGAACCTGGCTCACGAAGTATTTGGCTCGTCTGGGGTCAAGATTGTCTCACGGCGCCGCTTCCTGTGTGGCTATGTTGGTGACAAAGAGGGACACCAGGAGTTCGTGGCAGAGAAGGTGTCAGGGTGGGTCTCCAGCATTGACTGGATGGCTGAAATTGCTAAAGAGTACCCCCAGATCGCCCACCTCGGAATGACCCACTGCATCCAGGTGGAGTGGGACTACCTGCTCCGCGTGGTTGACACAACCGATGAGGACTTGGCCCTGATCCGCTCAGCGCTCATGGCGAAGTACATCCCAGCGTTGTTTGGGATCCCACTCAGCCCAGTAGATGAGGGACTGCTACTCCTCCCAGTTCACCACGGGGGAATCGGGATCCGGGACCCCCTGATGAGGAGGCCATATGCACGAGAGGCCTCCCAGACTGGAACAGAAGGAGTAATCAATGCCCTGATTACTGGGCACCCCCTCCAAGTGGCAGACCACAATGCTTGCCTCACCTCCACTCTCGCTGATAGTATGATCATCCAGGATGCTGAGTACGAGACCAAACAGCAGGAGGCACTCCAATAAGTCCCCGTAGCTCGGCGTTGCACAGTGTAACAGACTGTGTCCCACAAAACAGGTGGTTGGATGTCCGCTCAGCCATCTCCGGCTGACCACACCGACCTAGATCCCGAAGTGTTCCACACCAACCTCGCGCTATGCTACAGTCTCATGCTGCCTGGTCTCCCGTCTAATTGTGAAGGTTGTGGAGCTCCCTTTACCACTGCCCATGCCCTCAACTGCAAACATAGGGGGCTAATTATACAGCGGCATAATGAGTTGCGTGAGGTGTTTGGGGACCTGATCTCATCTGTGTTCGGAGGATACTGTGTCCAGCAGGAGGTGAGTCTGTCCTCTGGGTACCTGGACAGAGATGGTCATGAGGTGGGAGGGGTATGGGCAGATCTTCTGGCAAGGGGTGTCTGGGTCAATCAGAGGGTGCCGTCATTTGACATAGTGATTGTTAACGCCGACACCCCCTCATACATCAACAGACCTGTCAACTCCATCCTCGAACAATGCGTCCGTGTGAAGAAATCGCACTACAGCGCAGTCACTGAGGCAAGGATCATCTCATTCACGCCCCTTGTAGGAACCACAGACGGGGTCTGGTCAAGGAGGCTGAGATATTCATCCAGCACCTTGCAGAGACTCTGGTGCCAGACGTGCGGGAATGCGTACACGCGGGTTGGCCATGGTGATGGGTGGTGTCCGCAGGCGTCTACAGTTCGCCCTGTTGCGATCCAATTCACTTTGTCTACGAGGGGGTCACAGATCTTGGAGAGGACTTGGGTTTGGGGATGGGGCCGGCCTTCGGGGTGTAGACCTCCCAAACGCATACTAACTGTAATAAGGAGTAATTAGAAATTAATCTTTCCAATTCTGCTCATTTCTTTTGATTATTTTAGCATAATAATTATTTGATCAGAAATTTTAAAAGGAAGAATGGTAATAATTGCAATTGAAAAATAAAATTGATGATGTCACATTAAATCAGCAAAAATGTATACATGAATCTTGACATTAACTGAAGTTTTCTGCCTAACTAAAATAAAATTTATATATTATATTTATATTTATAGGTCACGAGTAGATACATTTGGGCCAACTCTTGTTAGGAGAGGCTACATAACGAAAATACCCCCATTAACCAATGGCAGATGTTAGTATTCATATATGCATACTAGTTAATAGAAATTCATAAATCATCTTGAGACCTGTTGATGTTACAATATTTTTTGAAATACTTCTCTATTTGAGATGTAAATCTGCAAGAGATGAATAATTAGCAAGTCGTTAGACTTGATTACTGTAAGAAAAAAAGGCTACTGACTACTGGCTACTGGCTACTGACTACTGACTACTGACTACTGGCTACTGACTACTGGCTACTGGCTAGAGTGGCTACTGGCTACTGGCTACTGACTACTGGCTACTGACTACTGACAACTGGCTACTGACTACTGGCTACAGATTAATGGCTACTGGCTACTAAGACTACTGACTACTGGCTACTGGCTACAGACTACTGGCTACTGACTACTGGCTACTGGTTACTACTACTACTAGGATCGGCATGCTGCATTGCAGCTGCATTTTTAAGAATGCTGTGCCGGCTTGTCAACAAAATTGCACCGCCACAACTCCCTATCACCCATGACATTTGCTAGATCATCCGCATCTTTAAGGCCAGTGTCCTTTAAGATGCGTCTCAAGAAAGTCATGGGCTGTCCACCATGCTTATTCACTCCATGAGGCTGCCAAAGTACAAGATTATGCACTGGCTGGTCCTCATGGCGAAAGCAATGTCCTGCAAAGCGGAGGCGATTTTGTTCTAGTGTCAAGCTTGGGGGAACCAATGAGACACCTCCAATGTTATATAGTGTCTGGTTGGAGATGTGTGCATTGTACTTGACACAATGAACCCGGCGTAGCATTCTTGTGAATGTGCCATCCAGAGATTTGGTGTCCTCAGCAGTTAGAGCCCAGCATGGACTCCCATAGAGGAGTACTGGAACTACTGCTGCTCTAAATAATCGGACCTTAAGTTTCCGATTAATTCTCGGTGACTTCCAAATCCTGGAAAGCCTATTCAAGGCTGCCCATGCCTTTCCCTTACGTATTCGAAGGTCCTCACCTGACTTCCGGATCCATGATCCCAGGTAACAGAAGTCGTCCACATGCTCAAGCATACCATCCTTTGAGCTTATGCTCATCCGATCAGAGACTTGCTGAGGACTTTCAAAGTTAACTGTCAGAATTTTGGTCTTTCTGGAGTTAATAAAAAGACCAACACTAGAAGCAGCATGTTCTAATGAGCTGAGGAGCCGTTGGGCTCCCTCTAATGATTCTGAGAGTACGCCTAAGTCATCAGCAATGTCAGATCAGTTAGGTACTTGGCAGGATTTCCTCGACTTCTGGAGCCAGTAGGTGGAGTTATTATCACCCCATCATCATTATAATGATCTAAGGACATGCGTAGAACATAGTCAACCACAATAATGAACAAGAATGGTGCAAGTGTGTCTCCTTGGAGGACGCCCCATAACACTTCAAATAGTTCTGTGACACCGTCAACAGTAGACACAAATGTTGTCGAACCATCGTATACTGATCTGATTGCTGCAATAATTTCATCAGGAATCCCATATAATGAAAGTATGCTGAACATACGTGAGCGATAGACTGAATCAAAGGCCTTGAAGAAGTCAACAAAGATAACAGCCAGATGCCTGTTTTTCTTTTTTGATAACTCTTCAATTATCCTTCTAAGTGCCAAAATGGAGTCCCACGACCTTTACGGAACCCATTCTGATTTCCACGGAGTAGTCTCTCAATGGGATCCCTGATGCGATTTAATAGAATCCTATTGTATAGCTTTGCAGCAATCGAGATCAATGAGATTCCCCGAAAAGAACCATAGAGTGATAGGTTGCCCTTCTTGGGAACTGGCACCAACTTATTTGTTTTCATTTCTTGTGGGACTCTTGTTGTTCGGTACATGTCTACTATGATGGGATAGATGAGCTTTAAACACTCAGGTATTTTAAAGACCTCAGTGGGAACACCATCTACTCCACTGACACGATTGGTCTTAATGCTCTTTGCAGCAGCCTTCACTTCTGCAAAGGAGATATCGCCAATGGGAATATCTGGGAGTACAGACTCAGACACTTTTACTTCTATAAAGTTATCAGGCAATACCCTGTCATTATTGAGGAGCTTTTCAAAGTGGGCTTTCCAACCATTGAGGCGATCGGCTGGTGATTCAGCCTTAACCTTGGTGGTTGGTTGGCTTTTCCGCCCAGTAAGCAGATTGATCGATTTCCATGCCTGGGATGATTGCCTGCTGTCGTCAGCATCATTGATGGCATCAACCTGTTGGTTTATTAGCTCCTGTAGATTAGCAGAGTACTGCCTGTTCAGGGACCTAGATGCAGCCTTAACTGCATTCTTGGCCGCTGTAGTATGTTTGAGTCGGGACTCTTTCTGTGCCTTATGAAGGTCATTTGAATTTTGTTGTCAGTCCAGGGGGCCCTTTTCCTGTTTCGAGGGTATACAGGAACTGTTTCTGCAGCTGCTAACTTAACTGCTTCTGTAAAGGCAGTGTAGCCCTCACAGTGATCTGCCGCCTCAGAGGCAAGAGCCTCATACCTGTTGCTCAGCTGTAGTGTGAAGCTGGATCTCACACTAGGCTGTTGCAACAGAGAGGACCAGTCATGCCGCGGCAAGGCAGATTTCGTTGTTCTGCTAGCACGCAGACTAAGTCTTACCTTGGTCACAATAAGGCGGTGATCACTGGAGAAGGGTCGAAGTGTAAATGCATTACAGTCTTGTATAGAGCTCCTGTATTTCCTACGAAACAGAATATGGTCTATCTTGGACTTGTGACCACTGGGTCCACTATGAGTCCATAGCTTTCCAGTTCGCTTCTTGAACTGGGGTCCAGCCGAAAACAATCCATTTCCAGAGATAAAATCCTGAAGATGGACAGAATTTCGGTTAACACTATTGCTATAGACCCAGGGCGATGTAGGTGATTGATGCAGACTTGCATTAAAGTCTCCCAGGAATGTTAAGAATGCATGCTGATCCACTCCATCAGTAGCTGCTTGTAGATTGTGGTAGAAATTTTCCACCTCCTCTACAGGGGCAACACTAGTTGGAGAGTAGCACACAATCAGAACCACCTTAGGAAACTTCTTAGCCAGTCTTCCAGAACATGAGAAGTGGCAAAGGATGATGTGGTTAGAGATTTGGTCTATTTTGTCCAATGCTGCATGTGCAGTTGGATTCATCAATAGACCAATTCCACCATTGCCACTATCATCTGCTGATGCGAGGGCAAGTCGGCAACCGCCCCCCATGTCCTTAATCAGAACCTCATCAGTCTGTCCAGTCTGATTCGGTGCTCTTGAACACCCACTGCGCTAAGAGAAAGCTTATCTGCCAAGGCAGTCAGCTCACCTTGTCGCATTGGGGACCCGAGTGTTAGGGTGTTTACTTAGGGTCTTAGGGTGTTAGGGCTAGTCTTGTGACTTGCCTCAGATTCACCAATGGCTTTGTTGGTCGGGGTGGAACATGAGAGTAGCCTCCAACTCCAGAATCCCTCTGCCCATCACAATCTGGCCTTCCTGGTGACCCAGGGTTTGGGCCAGAAAGGTCATCAGGAAAGGGACTCACCTCTCTCACTCTCTCACCAGTAGGGGGTGAGACAGGCGGCCGGTCAGGAGTTAACTGACGCCTGTGAGGCCGATTGTGTCCGGTAATTCCACTGGCCTCTAGTGGCCGGACCTCCGCATTGCTAATGTAATCCATAGTGGGGGTTGGGGGGTGCTTTTTTGCCGAGTCAGCTCTCGGGGCAAATACCACACCCTGGTTTGCCATTCCACAGGGTGGGTGTCGCAATGGAGTCAGTTATGAGGCCCATCACCCATATCTACTCTGGCGCACATGACCCACCATTGGCTGTTGCAGCTCATCTGCTGGGTCATGCCCTGTACCCTTGCTGCCAGGTGCAGGTCGCAGTGAAGTGCTCTCAGAGTGGACATGAGAACACTCTACTCCTGACCAGCCATTGGTAGATCACCATCTGCCTGGTCAGGCCATATTCCCCTGCAGCCAAGTATATGGGTCCTTAATCCAGGACCAAGGGCGTCCTTATCCCAGAACGAAGGGGGTCCTAGTTACAGGACCAGATTTGCCCTAGTAAGAGGGTCTATGCAGCTACAGGTGGCACCTCCTTTATGCTGCATGGAGGTGGCAAGTTTTCTTGATCAATGACCTAGAATACCTGACCTGACCAAAACGGTTACTGACTACTGGCTACTGGTTACTGACTACTGGCTACAGACTACTGGCTACTGGCTACTGACTACTGACTACTGGTTACTGACTACTGGTTACTGACTACTGACTACTGGCTACTGGCTACTGGCTACTGGCTTTTTTTTAGTACCTAATACTTATGATATATTTCAACAATTGCATTGCAAATTCAAATAGTTATCAAAAGAACAGTACAGCACATACAAAATACAGCACGTAAAAACGAAATAATTACTCACCAACCACCACCAGCTGTATTTGATGGCTGCCTAGCAACCAGATTGCTATTTAAACTACCAGTATGTACTGCTGTACTGTTTACTGCCTACCACTGCACTGCCATTCAGCCTGTTGGGTCCGAGTTTGCATTAGCCAGGAGAATGGACGCCTCTGCGATATTGCAGCAGACGGGGCGGCGAGAAGCTGATCTACAGCCACGCAGACAGAGCAGCGACAACCTCAGCAATGCGAAACTCAGTCGCCGGCGAACCCAGGTGATACTGTCGGAGTACCGGACCTCCCTTTTGTCCGCGATCTTGTGGGCCAGGCGAGTAACAAACTGCGTGGCGGCTTTGGACATCCCGCCGAAAGCCGTGAAGATGAGGATAGTGAAGTTGCCATGTTCAACCTCCCTCACCCGCTCCTCGTACTTCCGGATCTTTCGGTCCTCGTGATGGCGATGGGCGGCATCCAAACACATGGCGGCGTTCGTAGCGGCCAGCGGGTTGAATACTGAAACGTCGATGAAGGTCCTCGGGAAGGGGTTGCCCCAGAAGCCACTCAGCGAAACGTCCAGCCGCGCCTGCTGGTCAGTCGAAGCACATCGGAGGGCGAACTGCTCGCCTCACTGGCTACTGGCTACTGACTACTGGCTACTGGTGGCTACTGGCTACTGATTGCTGACTACTGGCTACTTACTACTGGCTACTGACCTAGAGCAAAAACGGCTCTAACGATTTTGATGAAATTTTGCATGGATCATGAAAATATATATCTATGGGTACTTGTGACATCACGGTTTAAATTGAAACATCTCAACTTGTTTTATTTCGAAAAATAACATAGAGATGGCCTGGTAATGCATTCAATAGGAAGGCCAACTAACGAAGAAGTACTTTCTGCGCCAAGTATTATCGCTCTACTCTACAGCCCAGACAGTAAGCAAACATGAACTGATTTAGCTGGCTATTACAGTCTCAGCTGAATAACTCTTCCCAATGTTAATTAATTGGCGTGCAAGCTAAATGACTGTTAGTTACACAGTGTGTTGGCCTCACTACCCAGTGTGTGTATTGTACTATGCTCTCATCGAATTATTGTTTTATTTTGAAATCTTTGTGCCAACATTAATACTGTGGAGGCTGTATGCTTATAAGGCTGAATGGTTATTCAGCCTCATAATGATTCTCCATAAGGCTAACATTATAGTTTGAAATATAAAAATCTGTTCTAATAATATAATTGTTGTTGTGCGAAGAGACGTACCTAATACCCTGCAATATCCTACTGTAAAGTCTGAGAATCAAAACATAAATCCGACCTTCTCACCAAAACAGTAAACTCTAAGTAAGCAAATCTATTGCGGTATTGGTCTCTTATAACCGGTGAGGCAGAAGACAGTCTACGAACGGACAAACTTCGATAAAACAAAATCCCACGCAGCGAATCCTAAAATCAGGCTGACTCACTGACGGACTAAGGGCGCTCGTATACTTTGCCGCGGTGTGATTTATATGGGTGGGTGAGAGAGACGCTAGCTAGATGTCTAACTAGCGGGCAAAGTGCAGTACGGACAAAAACTATTTTATATATTTTGAGGTGTAAATAATTCCTAACGCGTGTAAATCAGTTTTAATCCTTCACATATATAATTACTGGGTCCGGTGTACATTTTACAAATATTCTAATTTTGTAGCTTGTAGGTCCAATACTCACGAATGATAAGGCTCCTTCCCCTTTTGTGTATTTCCAGGACTCAAATTCAGGCATAAGGTTAATACTACGCCCAGAATTCGGCAATTTAATTTACCAGGTCCCTAATACTAAGAAGAAATGTGTTAGTTTACTACAGTAGGCGTACAGTTACAAATAGCTAGCCTGGCGTTCTATCTAGAATTTTGGTTGCCTAGGTGGGCACGGCAACTCCTAATCAGAATGTCGGCGGGGACACGGTAGATGTTAGTATCCCTAATAGCCTGAATTTATTTGCACCTAGCAGTAAACTGCCCTACCGCCTGAACAGTACAATCCCAATTCAGATAAAAACACAGTAACCCTTCCTGGCCTACAAGTTCTAATGCAGATGGACACCGTTGTACTACAAACGGGCCACCGACGCACGTATACCTGGCAAATGAGTTAGGCGTACAGCTTACTGCACCCTACCAATGTGTATGCCTTGTACTGGTGTGCCTGTATCCTATCTGTGTACTAGTATCTCTCTCTGCCTGCTCTTTCTCCTCCCCCCCCCCCCCCCCCCCCCCGTAGGAATGTGAAGGTCTACTGCGGTTTTTCCGAATTAAAACGGTACAGTCCCTAAATGTAATTTTTAGCGCACAGCGTGTCAGTAGCTCTACCTTCGATCTTAGGTCTTACGCTTAGGTAACGAGGCATCGAACGCTGTCTAACCTTTCAGGCGATGGGCGAATAACTAAGAATAGGTATTGTGGGTTGTCTCCTTTCTACATTCCTCCGATGTTCCCGTCTATTGCCGCGGCCCGATGTCTAGCTTGCCATCTGTCCCTCAGTTGTGTTCACCGTGGTAAAGCATGGTAAAAACAGATGTAACAAATACTTTCTAACTTTATTACAAATAAACGATAACTAATATACAATAACTAAAGGATTTATACAAGAAGTAGTAGTGTAAGTAATAAGTAATAAGAAGTGATAACTAATGAACAAATCGCACCTTTTATAGCAAATTAGTGCCGCTAACAATCTAGATAAATCTAGATTGTTCTATGAGTTCTACTAGGTTTTTAAAGATAATCATTGGTCCAGCAAACACGTATCTTGCACGACATTGGTTGCTATCAAATAACTGCAATCGCATTGGTTAATCCACCTTAAGCAGATACAATTAAATCGTAGCGGTTAATTCAAATGAGTTGAAACTTAGCACAAAAAATAATCCGCACCTGTTAGGATTCGAACTCGATACCTACTACACGATTTTCTAACGCATAACCGACTGAGCTACTGAACCACTTAAACAATGTTATACAAATAGATATAGTAAATACGAATGAGGACTTAATGTAATCTTTATAGCAAATTAATTCGAACAAAATAAAATTTTGAAAATCCACGGCTTTATGAGGATATAATTCTATACCGCTCCATGAAAACAAGATATTATCGTGCATAAAATATACGGTTTTCACCAATACTAAATCAAATTATGGAATACTTGGGGCGTACTTACATATTTACAAATTAAATCTCAACAATAATACCTTTACATAATAATTCGATACAAAATAATTACAAATTCAAACTTTACGTATTTAAGGCTTTATTAAGTAAGTACAATATAAATCTAAATTAAATTCACCAATATAAATCTATTGCATCTCAAATATTGCATAAATTCAAACAATCACAAATACAAATGCTACTTAAATATAAAATAAATTGCATAAGTTCGGAATAATTTCAAATGAAATCACAAGAAAGGCTCACAAGTTTTCCGTCTGCTCTTGCCTTCTATTTACTGCTTCTTTATAAAATATAAATTGCATAATATTCGAAACAATAAATTGCGTAAGTTTGGAATGACTACAAATATAACACTTTCTAAATACAAATCTTTCTAAATATAAATCTTTCTAAATATAAATTTTTCTAAATATAAATTGCATAAACTTGAAACAATATAACGCATAAGTTTGGAACAATACAAATTACATAAACAATACAAATTACATAAATGAAATCATAAGAAAGGCTCACGAGTCTTCCGTCCACTCTTGTCTTCCCACTTTACATAAGTTCTTGCGAGTTCGGAATAATTAGTCCTTTTAAGTATAACACTTTATTTATCATTTTGTGGATTGAGCACGGCCGCGTCCTCGAAAACTGCGTATAGGCGACTTGGCTCGTACTACAGGGCTTATGGGGCGAGTCACTGGTTTACCTTGGACGTTGGGAGACGGTGCGACCACTTCCTCACAAGCTCGCCTTCTAGTAATCCCAAATCCTCGTCCGACTCCTCGTGACCGACTGGTTGTATCCACTGTTGGCAAAACATCTGGGAATGCGCGGGAAGCGGACGACGCAGACCCAAGAGAAACTTGCGCCCCCCTTTGATCGACTGGTATGTGTCCTAATCCTCCTTGCGGTTCTCTGGGAAGTGACACCGTATCTCGAGTAACGCGAATAGTCGGTTCAGATCCCTTTCTTTCTTCAATATTTATAGTTTTCTTTAGTTGTTGGCTCACCTTTTGAACCCTTATAATCCTGTTCTGTCCGTCCTCCCGAGGGTGATGTGCAGACGGCGCAACCAGAGTAGCTGGTACGTTGGTCGCCTCTAGGATCTCCTCTTCCTCGAATACGCTTGCTCGTATGCGTTTATGGTAGAAGGCGGCTCGGTACGCCCATGCGACGGTTAACCAAGCTCCCTTATTTCGCTTTTCTGTTCGGAAACGATCAAATTCACCATACATAATACGGTTGACAACTTTCTGGAAGTTCCATGTATTCTTATTGTCGGGGTGAATCTGTAACAAGTATTCGCGCACAACTCTAAATCCACTATCATGAGGCAAAATTTCAACTACCTCGATAAGTTCGTCATATTGTGGCATAGCGGAGATATATCCTTCCGACATCATAGTTTGGGGATTTACCGCCCAAAACCCAAGATGCGCTCTCATCGGGAATTGTCTTCTTTGCGCCGATACATGTTCGTCAGCTAAATCTTCCCAATCATCAAATAGTTTTCTCACGAGTTTTACAGATTCGTGTTCGTAAGGTATGTCTCGTAATTGAAATTCAGATGCTCGATGTCCCTTTATATTGCAATATGTGCATTGAGCCATAAATCTCCAGCAAGTATAAAATGTATGGGACCCTTGATCTCCACACCATCCACAAATCAGTTGAGTCGTAGTAATGTGTTTTCCACTACATTTCGTCGAATGATGTCCAGCGATGCCACATTTACCACACATAGTGTTAGCAGGGTACCACACTCGCTCATATATAAGGTCTCCAATTGGTTGAGCACTTCCTCCCACACTATAGTCATAATCGTCTGGATCTGCAGGTTGGTATGTTTCAGAAGGTGGGTATGCAAACTACAGCATCTGTTGCTTCTAGTTGTCGAATCTCCGTCTGAGATTTCTTCGGGAGGTTCCTTTCAATCTCAAGAAGTTCCTCTAGAGGATCATCAATGGTCGTCGTTACTTCGAAATCATAACCTAAGTGACCAATAGGCGCGCGCGTCTGCCGTGATTCATCGGTAACCTCGACGATACGTTCTCCTTCATAAGGTAACAATGTAAACATAGATGGTCTTTCGATAAGAGATCCCGCACAGCGAAGATACACGTCTCGAAATATACTAAATCCTGCTCAAGTAAAGGCATTGCACTGAGCATCGGAATTGTAGAAGGGTTCGAGAAATCGTCTAAACACGTCGGTATGAATTCTCCCTTCCTCGTAGAACGTATGTCCTTCTCCAAGACAAAGTGGATGTCTTTTAAGAGTCCGAGACACAATGTCGGCGACTAAGCAAACATTTACTGATGACTCTATCGCTAAATAATATTGTAGTACCGCTCTTGGAGGCGAAGTGATAGCCCAATATACGCATCCTCTCCATTTAAGCTGTGATTCAAACTCATTTATATCCGGAGTATCACCTTCTCCATACGTTTCGATATACTTGGTTCTTTTACTTTCCTTGTAGTCCCAATTGAACAACAGGTAGGAAATGTATCCAGTTCCAGTCTTTTGAGTGTCATACTCACAGAAATATCCTTGTTCTATAGACCACAGTATAAGAGGTCGAGTGTCGACGTAAGGTGTCGGTAATCGGTCGTCACTGTCTGACATGCCGGCGAAGTCGCTAATTAAATCCTCTCTCACTCCTGATCCAATCTTTACAACGGTTTTATCTAAAATGATATTTCTCACCATCTTCGGTAACATTCTGGCGTCGATGTTGCAGGCTTGGTCCATCTTCTTTACTATATTAGTAATCAGGTGGTGTCGCTTAGTGTTTCCTGGAGGTATCGGCATTCGTTTGTCGCTCCGTTGTCTACTAAAGACGTGCAAAACTCCGTCTGCCGTTCTAATTTGTATAGACTTGGAGGTCAGACTCTGTTGATGGCTGCCGCCCTCGTTGTCATAAAACATGTAACCATTTTCTTGAAACGATCTAAGTGTCCTGTTCCATTCGTCCATTAACTCTTCCGAAGGTTGCCAAATCTTCTCTATGTCCTTTTCATCCTCGAAACGAATAACTTTACCTTGCCAATTCGTGGCGATGTCTGTATCCGATTCAAAGGTTCCTGTTTCGATCCATAAGCGAATTGTCCTGGTTAAATATCCTTTTAGGTTGCTCGGAGCTATATCAGCGCCAGCTCTATCCAGTTCCCTAAAGTCTTGAATATGAGGCGGAACATTATGCACGACCTTTTGCGTAATATGTCTACGTAAATCATATATCTTAACCATATCGCTTAGAACAACTGCAGGAAGAAACTCTAAGTTTGAAATGATTTCCGGATGATCCACAATAGGTATTTCGTACGTCGTATCTTCTCGGACTGGTATACTAATAGGGTAATTGAGTGTCATACTCAATGGTTTCGTGGTCGAAGTACTACGCGGTTGCATTTCTCTTGTCCTTTCCGGGGATGCAATCTGTAGCCTCTGAATAACGTTTTGGGCAAAGTTTATACTTTCGAAAATTTCCGGCGTCATCTCCTTAGCTGAAGTTTGATCGTGTGACGTCCAATGGTAAGGTAGGCTCGCGAGTCTTCCGCCCCATTCTTCCATCTCACCTTCCTCGAAAGCCTTATAGGCTCTGTATAGGCTAAGAGCTTCTTTCTTTTCGCGTGTTGACTGAGTCACCTCTTCCAGCGTAAGTTCAAATGCATCGGGTTCAACAATCTTAGGTGGGCAAACGACAATTTCTCCCGCATTTGGTCCACACATAGCAAATGAGTGATACGGATTCGATAAAGGATACCCTCCTTCCTGGTAGCGTAGTTGTTGATGGTTCGAACACCTCACCAATATCTGTTCGGGATTTTCCTTATTCAAACGCATCGGAATCGCCTTTTGTTGTTCGCGCATACAAGCACCACATTGATAATAAAGTTTGTAAACTGAAAAGGCTTCCTTCGTTTCTCTATCATCTCCTCGAGTTCGTCTATAAAGATGTATTCCATCGAATTCATCGCGTACCGCAGGCATAGGTTCATGCGCCTTCAGGTATTGCATGGTATGATACAAACGACTTATTTCGGTATCGGGGTCTTCACTGATATCTCCCGTATCACATAAAGCATCGTACGGATAAAGTTCGTTGAAGGTTTTACGTAAACTTTCGATTCTTTCATTTAACGCATTCTGCCTTCTCTTTAATACCGTCGAGTCATATTTAGTCTTTGCGAGTTTTGCTGTACTTTCTGACAATTCCTTTATACCAAATATGGTGTAGTCTTTAGCTCCAAATCGTTCGAATGGCGCTGCTGCTTCCTCTTGGATATCATATCCCCATCTCGGCTCTCCATGTATCCCTTTTGCCATTATTAGAAGTATGGTACCATAATCATTGCTACTAGAGGGAATACAACAGAGTTTATTGTTAGTTGTGAGGAGATTTGAGGGTTTTTTCGTCTGCCCTTTTGGCTCGACAATGCTCTAACCTCCTACCCATAGCCTAAGATCTAGGGTTTCTTTAATGACACACTGTTTCTTATCTAAAATTTTTTGCCGAAATAAAAACGAATTTGGGCTAAACTGGCTGTGAGTCTAAAAGACTCACTTTTTGATCCCAAACTATTATCAGAAAATAGGCAATCAAGAATTAGTAATATAGGGAAGTCTATTGGTAGACGTAACTTGTTGAAACAAGACCGTGTAAAATTTAATTTAAAATTTAAGAAAGGCTCGCGAGTCTTCCGTTCTCTTGTTTCTCTAATGTTAAGTCCCACCCGACTGTACCCTGAAATCCATTCACTGGAGAATCAATTTTAAAAATTTTTCAAATCCAAATGGATTGTCTAAAATTTCGAAAATGTCTCAATATTGTGAGTTCCAAGAAGAATTCCATTTCTTATACCTACAAATCCCGCTCCTATGTGACACATAAGGGTACTACCATCAATGTTCACATATAAAGACAATGGAATTCTACCGCTGTCTTTACTACGGTGTACAGGTACGTGGAAATCTATTTGTAAACTCCTTACTATTTACTAACATTAGTTGGAGACTTGTAATCTCCAGACTCGTTACGAGTCTCTTCAAGAAGTACGAGATGTTGGGTCAGTCTGTCTACCGTACGACCGTCAATTGTCCATACCGTCACGGTTCTTGTCACTCCATCCATAGATGGATGTGTGTCTAAAATAACACCAGTTATCCAGAAGCGTCTTTTTAAATTCACTTCTGCTAAGAGTACATGATCTCCCACTTTTAAAGCGCGGGTGTTATTGTACCAAGTAGTTCTGGCAGAAATAGAGGGCAAATAATGGTTTTGCCATATTTCCCAGAATTTGTTAGCTAGTAGTTGCGTGATTTTCCATGCTTTTCTACCGTAGCTATCGCCTTCTATTGGAATAGAAATAGGCATCAATGAAGTTGGTGCCTGCATTAGCAGGTGTGCAGGTGTTAAAGCAAACTGGGATTGTTTGTCATCGGGTACTAATACTATTGGTCTAGTATTTAGTATTGCCTCGATTTCAACAAACAATGTGGTCAGTTGGTCGTCTGTCAAGATGTGGTGTACTGGAATTACTTTTGCCATGGCTGTTTTTATTGATCTTATCAATCTCTCCCAGACTCCGACTCTCCATGGACTATCTGGAGGATTAAACTTCCAAACAATTTTGTAAGGACATAGTTCGTTTGAGATTTGATCATGATCTAATTTCTTAAAGGCTCTAGCAATTTCATTTCGAGCACCAACAAAGTTTGTACCTTGGTCTGAGTACAAGCATTTTACTAGTCCGCATCTAGCGATAAATCGCCGCAATGCTAGTATAAAAGCGTTGGTGGAAAGATCCATCACTCGTTCAATATGAACTGCCCTACTGGACATGCATGTGAAAATCAGTCCCCAACGTTTTACTAGTATACGTCCACGTTTTGTATGTATGGGACCAAAGCAGTCAATTCCAGTCTCTGTAAAAGGTGGTCTGAATGCTTGTAGTCGTGCTTGTGGAAGTTCACTCATTTCTTGGGTACTTATTCTAGAATGTACCTTCTTACAAATAATACACATACGTGTCACTGAACTTAGTGCTTTACTGGGTCTAATTAATACAAATCTTGTACGTAAGTATGAAAGACAGTGGTGTCTTCCAGCGTGTTTAAGATGTAAGTGTGCGTCCAGTATCATTGCACGTTGTAATTCGTGATGTTGTGGTATTATTATTGGGTATCTAAAGTTAGTATTAAAGTCTATGTTTTGAAGCCGAGAATTATGACAAATTAAGCCATTATAAATTATCGGACTCCAACTCAATATTGATGACGACTTGATTGGTTGACCTTGACTTATGGATGTGAATTCGCGTGCGAAATATCGCAATTGGTAATGGCGAATTAATTTAATTTCACATCTGTCGATCTCAGTCAATGTAAGTCGACGTGTAAAGTCGCGTTTGCCTTTAACGTATTGTACAAAACGTACAATCCACGCTAATTTTCGGCACGCATTTGTCCAAGAATCTGTCAGATTTACAATACGGTCGACGTAAGTATTTATGACGTCATCAGGTAAGTCAATACTACTACTACTACTAGGATCGGCATGCTGCATTGCAGCTGCATTTTTAAGAATGCTGTGCCGGCTTGTCAACAAAATTGCACCGCCACAACTCCCTATCACCCATGACATTTGCTAGATCATCCGCATCTTTAAGGCCAGTGTCCTTTAAGATGCGTCTCAAGAAAGTCATGGGCTGTCCACCATGCTTATTCACTCCATGAGGCTGCCAAAGTACAAGATTATGCACTGGCTGGTCCTCACGGCGAAAGCAATGTCCTGCAAAGCGGAGGCGATTTTGTTCTAGTGTCAAGCTTGGGGGAACCAATGAGACACCTCCAATGTTATATAGTGTCTGGTTGGAGATGTGTGCATTGTACTTGACACAATGAACCCGGCGTAGCATTCTTGTGAATGTGCCATCCAGAGATTTGGTGTCCTCAGCAGTTAGAGCCCAGCATGGACTCCCGTAGAGGAGTACTGGAACTACTGCTGCTCTAAATAATCGGACCTTAAGTTTTCGATTAATTCTCGGTGACTTCCAAATCCTGGAAAGCCTATTCAAGGCTGCCCAGCCCATGCCTTTCCCTTACGTATTCGAAGGTCCTCACCTGACTTCCGGATCCATGATCCCAGGTAACAGAAGTCGTCCACATGCTCAAGCATACCATCCTTTGAGCTTATGCTCATCCGATCACAGACTTGCTGAGGACTTTCAAAGTTAACTGTCAGAATTTTGGTCTTTCTGGAGTTAATAAAAAGACCAACACTAGAAACAGCATGTTCTAATGAGCTGAGGAGCCGTTGGGCTCCCTCTAATGATTCTGAGAGTACTCCTAAGTCATCAGCAAAGTCTAGATCAGTTAGGTACTTGGCAGGATTTCCTCGACTTCTGGAGCCAGTAGGTGGAGTTATCATCACCCCATCATCATTATAATGATCTAAGGACATGCGTAGAACATAGTCAACCACAATAATGAACAAGAATGGTGCAAGTGTGTCTCCTTGGAGGACGCCCCATAACACTTCAAATGGTTCTGTGTCACCGTCAACAGTAGACACAAATGTTGTCGAACCATCGTATACTGATCTGATTGCTGCAATAATTTCATGAGGAATCCCATATAATGAAAGTATGCTGAACATACGTGAGCGAGAGACTGAATCAAAGGCCTTGTCAATGGTAAGTCAATGGTCAATTTTGAAGGTTTTGTTTTACTAGATGGGCCCACGGGTCCGCCGGTAAGTATTCCCTTGTTGACTGTTGATCCGTCCGGGTCCACAAGTAATTTGTCCTTCTTCGTCTTCTTACCTTGATTGTCGGTACTTTGTGTGTCGATCCCTAATGGTGGTTTAAATTCTATGGGATCGCTGGGTTTCAGCAAACTTATTTTTCTGCCAATATTAATCCCAGGTCTCACCGTAGGTTGTAAGATTGGTATGTCTCTTGAGCGTAAAGTAACACCTGTATTTACATTTGTATAGGTACTACCCACATCTGTAATACATGAGGTTTCACTGTACTTATGGTTACTCAAGAGTGTCAAGTTTGGTAGTTTGTCAATATAAGGCCGCTCCAATAGGGAAACTGCGGCTTTACTATGTGTTAGTACGTTACTAATGTCTGGTAGAACATCTTGTGATATGTCTGGTAAAATGTTTCACGGAACATCCGGCGAAACGTCTAGTGACATGTCTGGCAAAATGTCTGGTTGATCGTCTGGTAACGTGTCTGGTTGACTGTCTGGCGATACGTCTGGTTGACCGTTTGGCGATATGTCTGGTGTAGAAAGGCTCGCAAGTCTTCCGGCCTTAACTTTGTAAGTTATATCTTTCCATTTCGCTTTTGGTTTTTTCTTAAGTTTCGCCGTCGTCCTTTTCTTTGCTTTCCCTTTCTTTGGCTTTTTAATTTCGGCATCTTTAGGGATAGTGTTAGACTTATTATCATATAGTGGCGGCCAATGTTGTGATGTTCTTTGCAAGAATTGTGGTCCATGTTGCCAGAATTTCTTGTTCTCCGGTTTACAGAATTCCTCGGGCATCATTCCTCGCGACGCAATATCAGGTGGATTTTGTGGTCCGGGACAATGTCGCCAATCTTCCTTTATTGAACGATCTAATATTTCTGCACGACGGTTAGCCACAAATGTCTTAAATTCAAGTGTGTCGTTGTTTATATAAAATAAAACTAACGTCGCGTCAGTCCAATAAAATATCTGTAAACTTGACTGTAGTTCAGTCTGTATAAGGTTTACAATTGTCGTTGACAGAGTTGCGGCTTGTAGCTCAGCGCGTGGTGTCGTCATGTACTTAGTAGGCATGGTCTTAGCCTTAGAAGTAATGAGCGAAACATCAAACTCATCTGAGTCTCTACTTGTCTGCGCAAATACGCTGTCACTCCAAAGCCGTTGTCACTGGCGTCGGAAAAACAATGTAATTCTAAGTTGTCAGGAAATGTCGTCTGTAATGGAAAATATACCCGGGGTATGGAATAATCCTCTAGCGAAGATAATTGCGCCTCCCAAGTTTTCCATAAGTCTACTTGTTCTGATGAGATCGGTTCATCCCATGTCAGTCCATCTTTCCAAATACTGCGCATGTATATTCTTGCTTGCAGTATTATTGGGCTGATAAAACCTAATGGATCGAACAGTCTACTCAGTTTTGACAAGCAAGACCTCTTTGTCAGAGAATCTCCTTGAGCGTCCAGTCTTACTTTCACTCGAAAGTTGTCTGTGTTCGGGTCCCAAAATAGTCCCAACACCTTGGTCGTTGGTAGTGGTTCGAATTCCAAGTCGATGTCACCACCCCCACGTTCAGTCGTTTCGAATGAATTCACTAATTCGGCACTATTTGAAGCAAACTTGGTGAGGTTAAAACCTCCGCCTGCTAAACAGTCCCGTAGTTGATGTGCTACTGTTATAGCATGTTCTACTGTGTCGCAACTTTGTAATCCATCGTCAACGTAAAAGTCTCGTTCTACTACTTGGATTACCTCTGGGTCATACTTATGTTTCTGATCCCTAGCGGTCTGCTTTAGGGCATACAACGTGCAATTTGGGCTGTCTCTGGCACCGAATACGCGAACTTGCCTTTGGTAAGTCGCCGGTGGTTGACTTAAGTCCCCATCCGGGTACCAGAGGAACCTCAAACTGTCTCTGTCTTGCTCTAATGCTCGCACTTGGTGAAACATGGCTTCTACGTCACAAGTAAATGCTACTTGACGCTGACGGAAGCGCATAATCACCCCCATGAGATAATTATTCATGTTTGGTCCATCCATCAACTCCGTATTGAGAGACATTCCCTCAAAGAGAGCCGCGCAGTCATTAACTACACGTACTTTGTCTGGTTTGTCAGGGTGTCTCACGTAGTGATGTGGTAAATAGTATGTCTGGTCTGTCACAATCTCTGGGTTTGTCATTCTGATAGCGTACCCTTTCGTCAAATACGTCTCCATCTGTGTATTATACTGTAAATGGGCTTTCTCGTCCTTTAATAAACGTTGTCGTATTGATTTTAAACGTTTTAAGGCTAGCGGATAATTATTTATAAGTTTAGGACGTTGGTTACGCCATAACATCCCTACCTCATAATGTCCGTCTTTCGTCTGGCGGATAGTATCTTCTGTAAAAGCTTCTGTGGGATGTAACTGGCCCTTCGCCCCGCAACCCAGTTTTTCCCCCATACGCTAAAATACTCTGAAACCTACTGTAAAGGTTTTTCTGGGATATGACTGATTTGTTTTCTTTGCTAACCAGTTCCCCCCTCCAAGGCGTTGGAATCCTTTAGGAGGAATCTGAGCTGTTCGATTGGACAGCCGACTTGGGAAGGTTGCCCCAGTTACCCATAGCCCTGCGTTGAGTTAGTTCTGATTTCGACCAATCCCGAGCTACTGAACTGAAATTATCCTGTCTCACTGCTGATTACATGTGTTGAACGGGATTCTTGGAAAATAAGAGAGCTAAA
This sequence comes from Nemertoderma westbladi, assembly GCA_032718475.1. Lineage (NCBI taxonomy): Eukaryota > Metazoa > Xenacoelomorpha > Nemertodermatida > Nemertodermatidae > Nemertoderma > Nemertoderma westbladi. Next base: position 990 of record JAUCBJ010008631.1, on the reverse strand, counting down.
GTCACGGGACTTTGGTTATGATTTTTTAGACTTTATTATCAGTGTTTTAAGACCGTGTTGAGATAGCGAAATGTTTTCTGCCTTTTTATAAGAACATTAGTAGGCTAAATTATAGAAAGCATAGCTATTACCAAACAAACGATTCATATCGATTTAATTCATTGATCTCATTACTTGCAATCTAATTGTATCTTAACCTACCGTCATACTGCTTTTACTGTTTGTAATTTTGTATCAGTATAATTGGATGTTATTAGTTGAAGAATATCAATAATCAACCCGCATTTTCCCAATATCCTTGATACACTACAGGTTAGAGAGAAGGGTTATGTACAACAATTGCGACTTTATTATTGTGTTTGTAGTGAATCTAATGTTGTTTGACAGACACTACCTGAGTCCAGTGCATATCTCTTTATACCTGATCAAAGTCAGTAACTGTCGGCATATCAGTGAGCAGTGTTGTGCGTTACCGGTAGCGTACGTGATTGTAAAGTGATTTGGATCTGATAATAAAGCATTCCTAAAGAATGCGCCCTATGCTTGAAATTTAAGCCATATCGTTGTGTGTAGTATCAGTCATAACTCTGTTTACATAGGTAGAGCGCCACGTCCTAAAAGGAACTGCTAATATTTCCCGAAAGTGAATAATATTTGTCAGAGATTATATATTAGTAATCAATCGAATAATACAGTAGGCTTGACCGCAAATAAATTTAAGCCCACGAATCCAGTCTCCCGGTGTTATAAACGGGTCATTTGGACGCGCATGGACTGGCTTCGGCTAATGTTTTTGGTTTGTTTTTGTATTAAATCTTGTCATCTTATAAAAGGCAGTTTATCAATAAAGACATATAAATTTCGGCAGGTTAAACTGCTGAAGGTCTATAAAAGCGCGTACAATAATAGCTATCGATCTTATTTGCGGTAAGCAATAAGATTGAAAAGTACCGGTAAATCAGAACCGGTACCAGTAGGTCAGTAGGCCTA
>JAUCBJ010008629.1:0-20144 GCA_032718475.1 Nemertoderma westbladi | reverse complement strand
TTAACTGTCAAAATTTGGTCTTCTGGAGAAAAAGACCAACACAAGATGCAGCATGTTCTAATGAGCTGAGGAGCCGTTGGGCTCCCTCTAGTGATTCTGAGAGTACTCCTAAGTCATCAGCAAAGTCTAGATCAGTTAGGTACTTGGCAGGATTTCCTCGACTTCTGGAGCCAGTAGGTGGAGTTATCATCACCCCATCATCATTATGATGATCTAAGGACATGCGTAGAACATAGTCAACCACAATTATGAACAAGAATGGTGCAAGTGTGTCTCCCTGGAGGACGCCCCATAACACTTCAAATGGTTCTGTGTCACCATCAACAGTAGACACAAATGTTGTCGAACCATCGTATACTGATCTGATTGCTGCAATAATTTCAACAGGAATCCCATATAATGAAAGTATGCTGAACATACGTGAGTGGGAGACTGAATCAAATGCCTTGAAGAAGTCAACAAATATAACAGCCAGATGCTTGTCTTACTTTTTTGATAACTCTTCAATTATCCTTCTAAGTGCCAAAATGGGTTCCATGGTCCCACGACCTTTACGGAACCCATTCTGATTTCCACGGAGCAGTCTCTCAATGGGATCCCTGATGCGATTTAATATAATTCTATTGTATAGCTTTGCAGCAATCGAGATCAATGAGATTCCCCAAAAAGAACCATAGAGTGTTAGGTTGCCCTTCTTGGGAACTGGCACCAACTTATTTGTTTTCATTTCTTGTGGGACTCTTGTTGATCGGTACATGTCTACTATGATGGGATAGATGAGCTTTAAACACTCAGGTATTTTAAAGACCTCAGGGGGAACACCATCTACTCCACTGGCACGATTGGTCTTAATGCTCTTTGCAGCAGCCTTCACTTTTGCAAAGGAGATATCGCCAATGGGAATATCTGGGAGTACAGACTCAGACACTTTTACTTCTATAAAGTTATCAGGCAATACCCTGTCATTATTGAGGAGCTTTTCAAAGTGGGCCTTCCAACCATTGAGGCGATCGGCTGGTGATTCAGCCTTAACCTTGGTGGTTGGTTGGCTTTTCCGCCCAGTAAGCAAGTTGATCGATTTCCATGCCTGGGATGATTGCCTGCTGTCGTCGGCATCATTGATGGCATCAACCTGTTGGTTTATTAGCTCCTGTAGATTAACAGAGTACTGCCTGTTCAGGGACCTAGATGCAGCCTTAACCTCATTCTTGGCCACTGTAGTCGTTCCGCGTAGAGTGCAGTGTAATCGCTGAACTCAGTCGTTCAGTTCAGTGAAAACCGGTTACATTTTGCACCGTCACCGTCACTACATATTACATATATTTATACTGCTTTTCGTGTATTATTCTGTCAACTGTGCTATTATCTATTATCCATTTACATATCCATTACGAACATCAAAGCGATAACAGCAAACCACTATCTTTCTCAATAACACGGTGACGCGTAGCTTAACAAACCGGTCGGGATCCCTTGATCCCGTCACAGTGCAAAATACCAGGTACCACTATAAACTGTGACTGCAGAGTGAAGAACTCCCAAGAACCCACAAACTGTGACTGCCAGAGGGGAGAATGAGCACAGGACAACCCCAACTATCGGAAGGAGAGAGGACACCACCGCGGACCCCGGACAATACCAACGAAACGATCCGCGAGGCCAGCTCCTCAGCTCATTAGAACATGCTGCTTCTAGTGTTGGTCTTTTTATTAACTCCAGAAAGACCAAAATTTTGACAGTTAACTTTGAAAGTCCTCAGCAAGTCTCTGATCGGATGAGCATAAGCTCAAAGGATGGTATGCTTGAGCATGTGGACGACTTCTGTTACCTGGGATCACGGATCCGGAAGTCAGGTGAGGACCTTCGAATACGTAAGGGAAAGGCATGGGCAGCCTTGAATAGGCTTTCCAGGATTTGGAAGTCACCGATAATTAATCGGAAACTTAAGGTCCGATTAATTAGAGCAGCAGTAGTTCCAGTACTCCTCTATGGGAGTCCATGCTGGGCTCTAACTGCTGAGGATACCAAATCTCTGGATAGCACATTCACAAGAATGCTACGCCGGTTCATTGTGTCAAGTACAATGCACACATACATAACGTACATAACATATATGACGCATACATACACGCATACAATGCATAAAATGTATCGAAAATACGCGATTTTGTAACATTTTGAATCCAATTGAGAAGCATTTCAAGTCATACAAATTTAAAAATTGTTGATGGTATTTATGTCTGCTTGATCCATATGACATATAAATTTGTGGTAGAAGTCAAAACAATTATGTTTAAAAGGAAACTGAAAAACTGAAATTTTGTGTTTGCGGACCCCATTATTTCAAATTTTGGTGCCCTTGAGAACCGTGAAGACATTAACCAAATTCAATGAAACTTGGACAAAGTTATTTTTACATGGTTTCACAACTTTTCCACGATGGTAGAGTTAGAAATTCGAAAAAAAGTTTTTTTCACTCCACCCTACTGCACACTGCCCCTCTGCATCCTTGGACGATGTTGATCTGTAAATACAAAATATATTGTGTGAAAATATATTATAATATCTTCATAAAATACCTTTTAGGGTTAGCCACAAAATGACCACTATAATAAATATATCAGATTGAAAAAATGAAAAACTATAGATTGCGTTCAATGTAGATTGCTTTTTTCTCAAGAATATTTTGCAGGTACAGCTTTCGTATTTAGTATTCTATATTACAAATTCAGAACATTGTTATATACATTTACAACATTTAGTAACTGTGTGTTGAGTTATGACATTAAAGAATAAACATGACAATAAACTCACCCGTTGTAACTGCAATGATTCTAGTCGCATATAAAAGCCTTTTGAGTTCCTTCGATGAGCTTTATGAGGGATGGAAGACTCGATACTAGGGGTATCGTCGGCGGGTCGTTCATCGGCTTATTCCTTAGCCTTATTCCGTAAACCCAGCTTATTACCTATCACGTTGCCTTTTATTAATGCCTCTGATCTTAGATGTATTATCACATTACCTTTCGAACTTATCCGCAAAACTTTATAAGTATTATTAACACTTACTGACTTCGCTAATTCTATATTAACCGTATCATTATTTAATGCTTTCTCATCATTGTATGTTTTAGTTTCTGTCGTATTTTGAGTTTTATTCGTTTGAGATTGGTTATTAAAATCCTGTGGATTGTTGGAATCAGCATTGATTGTCTGGGTTTCATCGCCCTTAATAATTTTCAATCCCATTTCTAGTATATTTAGTGTAATAATGCTATCTATATCCAACAGCAAACTACAATTCAAAGTAGGGACTACGTGCACAAGACCCGTCCACGAATTATTTCCACAATGAATATTTTAATTTCGTTCTACCTAGACTATCTACTTTATCACCTCCTAATGTTGTTAATGTTTGTCCAGGATACATGTAAAGTGTGTTTCTAATATTTTTATTAAGGAACTCTTCGGTGATAATAGTAACTTGTGACCCTCTATCTACATTAATTTGCTTCAACTGGGTTACTTTCAACAAGTACTTCCATAATTAACTCCTGAGTCGAATTTACTTGAAGTAAACTTGACCGAACTGAATTGTTTTGGAAGGATTTGCTGTGGTTTTCCCATTTATTATCGTGTTTGTTATCCATGTTACCTCGTTCTTGTGACTATTCTCTTCTTCTATTACTTCTATCAGCCGAGTCAAATATTACCTTTTGTCTTATGAGCTGGGGACATAAATTCCTTAAATGTGACAGCTACCATATTCATAACAGTTGGGTTAATTTCCACCAGATAGTTCGTTAAACTTACTTGTGATAGTTCGTTCGTTAAACTTACTTGTAAGTTCACTTACCTGTTTAGATAATTTATTAACGCTTTCCTCAAACTGAGAGGTACTTTCCAAATTATATTCAGTTTTATGATTTGATGGTGATCTGTAATGATTTTTTTCTCTAGACTTCTGAATGATACGTTCAATATCATCTTCCGTAAGCGGTGCTTTTAACATAGGGTTATCTACACGTACACTAGCTTCTATCATTTTAGCCTCTGAAATGACGTTTTCTAAAGGGACTCATGCGCTACATGTTCTAAAACCTTGCAGCGAATCGTTATATGGAGACCATACAAAAATTGGTCTAGTATCCTGCTTTGTGTCTCCGCACGAAGCCTCTGCCTGCTCTGTGTCTGGGGAAGATAATGCATGGCGTGCAACTCTTTTTAATTTATCAGCAAAATCTTCAACTGTTTCTGTTGCAGGTTGGTGTAATTTTATGAATTCGTCATAATATGAAAAACGAATTGCACTGCTGACAAACCCATCTAACAATTCATTACACAACTGTGAATAGTTGAGACATTTTGAGACACTTGCCACATATTTCCTCAAACGGGGCCTCAAATAATGCAGTGCAATTTACATCACTTGCATTCTTTAATTTCATTAGATAAAAAAAATCAGTATTTATACAATCATAGACAACACTATCATCTTTGAAATACGGATACTTATTGAGATCAAACAAATTGCGATAAATAGCGACTAGCTGGTAAAGGACAGTTGCCTCATGATCAGCTTTATTATACCCATGGTGGCGAAGATTTCTGAGTTGATCTTCTACAGATTGATACAACTCGTCGACATTCCATGTGTCAAGGACACCCAGTTTGCTAAAACTACCAGCAACAACGTCAACAGTTTCTTTCGGGTTTGAAATAGAAATAGCTAACAAGCGTTTTTTATATGTTAAGTATTTCCAGTACAGCTTTCCTGAGGCAACAAATGTGTTATATTTTTTACCATCTGATACCTTCTCAACTGATTTATAATAATAGTATGTTGCTGGTTTTTCTAATTGAAATACAGAAGCTATTTGAGAAGCTGCCTCTTTAAACAGTTCCTTAGAAACCAAACCGGTGTCTGTACCTTTCATGAGATATGATACCACCAAGGAAACTAAACTCTTCCGCTGCTTCTCAGTCAACCCTGCTGTCTTGGACTTCAACAATAATTTCCCCTCTGGGCTTTCAGAAAGGACGTGGTCCAAAATATTCAAATTTGAATGGCAAGGCTTATTTATAGATGAAGTAGTAGTTGATGATGATGGTAGATGGGTGTATCAAATAACACAGGTTCAACAGGTATATTCAACAAAGGTGTATTACCGGCATTTGGTTGGTTTGCAGGAGTATTAATATCAGGCTGAGGTGTAATAGGTTGACCTTCATGAGATGAGACATCTTCCCGATGATGCTTAGTGGGAGGACAACCACAGTACGTACACACCTGCGTTATACCAATATTCTCTGGTAGTAAGTACTCAGAGCATTCATCTGCTCCACATTCTTTACAATAACTTCTCATGATACCCTTAGAGTCCTTCATATTCGAACTTCAAAAATGTCAATATTAAAATATAAAGAAAGCATATTTTGATATGATAGTTCGAAATGTTCTAAGTTAGAAATGTAGGCCTACTTAAAGTTTCTCTATTGTGGAGGTCCTTGTCTCTTTGGGATAATAACCTGGCGGCTGGCGTGGCTGGTTAACTCGGGTGGCAGCAGGAGGAGGTGGTGGGGGAATGTTGAAGAGTAAATACTGGGTTGGTTATACACTGGGTTTGCAAGCCGGGACCACTGATGATGGATGTAATACTTTTATTGGAACAGGGATAGTATCTCCGTCCTGGTTGGTAGTTCCCGGCTTGTACTGTACCATACTACTATATTCCATCCACCTTTGTCGTTGATAAAATCCTTAATCTCATTTATTGATGCCCGGATTTGGCGAAAGTTTGGGAATGCAATGCCATGTTGTTCATGATCTAAAACGAGTTGCCTGACTAATACTTTTGGTTTTTACATGAGGCAAATTGAATGTCACGTATGTTATAAAATAATTATAAAGTCAAATTTAGCTCCAATGGAACTAAAAGTGGAATCTACAATATTAAATAAAGTATATTTACATGTTTTGCGTCGAACATTTCTCGAAAATTATGTGCTTTTGACGTGTGACGTGGTACGTGACATAAAAATATTTTTTCGTAAAGTACGTGACATAAAAATATTTTTTCGTAAAGTACGTGACATAAAAATATTTTTTCGTAAAGTACATGACATAAAAATATTTTTTCGAAAAAGTAGGTGACAGTTGTATGGACTAGAACTGCACTTGAGGCTTAGTTTATGTTCCAGATCAAATGATTTAGTAGTGCCAGCGCATCACAAACTGTGAATCCTGCATATCAGGCCACCTGGAGCTCGACGTCTATTGGATAACAACTCTATCCACCTGCAACTGAAGCCTGCAATACGATATCAACCAATAGGCGTCCATATGTCTACCAGATCATGGTGGGGTGATATCAGTCCATTTGTTATGAACTATTGTTTCCCTAGAGACAGCCAATTAAATGTTATCAATAATTACTAACTCATGCATGGCCCATGGTAAATGAGATGCAGCAACATTTTCCCCCAGACTCGTGGGTCTAATTAATTAGAATTAACGTGCTGGTACCATAGCGCATAGCGGTAACCACCATCTTTAATCGACACAGATACAGCTAGGGCCGCAGCAACATTATCGAGAACAATCAATCCCCCATCACGCTATACGAACTGCGACTAATGCACAATAAAAAACGCAATAAATTATCTCACCAGTGTGTGTAATAGCAAAACACAGACTATAATACTACCTACTACTACTAGGATCGGCATGCTGCATTGCAGCTGCATTTTTAAGAATGCTGTACCGGCTTGTCAACAAAATTGCACTGCCACAACTCCCTATCACCCATGACATTTGCTAGATCATCCGCATCTTTAAGGCCAGTGTCCTTTAAGATGCGTCTCAAGAAAGTCATGGGCTGTCCACCATGCTTATTCACTCCATGAGGTTGCCAAAGTACAAGATTATGCACTGGCTGGTCCTCACGGCGATAGCAATGTCCTGCAAAGCGGAGGCGATTTTGTTCTAGTGTCAAGCTTGGGGGAACCAATGAGACACCAATGTTATATAGTGTCTGGTTGGAGATGTGTGCATTGTACTTGACACAATGAACCCGGCGTAGCATTCTTGTGAATGTGCCATCCAGAGATTTGCTGTCCCTGTCATTATTGAGGAGCTTTTCAAAGTGGGCTTTCCAACCATTGAGGCGATCGGATGGTGATTCAGCCTTAACCTTGGTGGTTGGTTGGCTTTTCAGCCTAGTAAGCAGATTGATCGATTTCCATGCCTGGGATGATTGCCTGCTGTCGACAGCATCATTGATGGCATCAACCTGTTGGTTTATTAGCTCCTGTAGATTACCAGAGTACTGCCTGTTCAGGGACCTAGATGCAGCCTTAACTGCATTATTGGCTGCTGTAGTCTGTTTGAGCCGGGACTCTTTCTGCTGCTAACTTAACTGCTTCTGTAAAGGCAGTATAGCCTTCACAGTGATCTGCCGCCTCAGAGGCAAGAGCCTCATACCTGTTGCTCAGCTGTAGTGTGAAGCTGGATCTCACACTTGGCTGTTGCAACAGGGAGGACCAGTCATGCCGCGACAAGGCAGATTTCGTTGTTCTGCTAGCACGCAGACTAAGTCTTACCTTGGCCACAATAAGGCGGTGATCACTGGAGAAGGGTCGAAGTGTAAATGCATCACAGTCTTGTATAGAGCTCCTGTATTTCCTACGAAACAGAATATGGTCTATCTGGGACTTATGACCACTGGGTCCACTATGAGTCCATAGCTTTCCAGTTCGCTTCTTGAACTGGGTTCCAGCCGAAAACAATCCATTTCCAGAGATAAAATCCTGAAGATGGACAGAATGTCGGTTAACACTATTGCTATAGACCCAGGGCGATGTAGGTGATTGATGCAGACTTGCATTAAAGTTCCCAGGAATGTTAAGAATGCATGCTGATCCACTCCATCAGTAGCTGCTTGTAGATTGTGGTAGAAATTTTCCACCTCCTCTACAGGGGCAACACTAGTTGGAGAGTAGCACACAATCAGAACCACCTTAGGAAACTTTTAGCCAGTCTTCCAGAACATGAGAAGTGGCAATGGATGATGCGGTTAGAGATTTGGTCTATTTTGTCCAATTCATCAATAGACCAATTCCACCATTGCCACTATCATCTGCTGACGCGAGGACGAGTCGCCAATCGCCCCCCATGTCCTTAATCAGAACCTCATCATTCTGTCCAGTCTGCATTCGGTGCTCTTGAACACCCACTGCGCTAAGAGAAAGCTTATCTGCCAAGGCAGTCAGCTCACCTTGTCGCATTGGGGACCCGAGTGTTAGGGTGTTTACTGAGGCTAGTCTTGTGACTTGCCCCAGATTCGGGGTGGAACATGAGAGTAACCTCCAACTCCAGAATCCCTCTCCCCATCACAATCTGGCCTTCCTGGTGACCCAGGGTTTGGGCCAGAAAGGTCATCAGGAAAGGGACTCAAAGAATTGTTGGCTGCTCTCTCTCCAGTAGGGGGTGAGACAGGCAGCCGGTCAGGAGTTAACTGATGCCTGTGAGGCCGATTGTGTCCGGTAATTCCACTGGCCTCTAGTGGCCGGACCTCCGCATTGCTAATGTAATCCATAGTGGGGGTTGGGGGGTGCTTTTTTGCCGAGTCAGCTCTCGGGGCAAATACCACACCCTGGTTTGCCATTCCACAGGGTGGGTGTTGCAATGGAGTCAGATATGAGGCCCATCACCCATATCTACTCTGGCGCACATGACCCACCATTGGCTGTTGCAGCTCATCTGCTGGGTCATGCCCTGCCTGTACCCTTGCTGCCAGGTGCAGGTCGCAGTGAAGTGCTCTCAGAGTGGACATGAGAACACTCTACTCCTGACCAGCCATTGGTAGATCACCATCTGCCTGGTCAGGCCATATACCCCTGCAGCCAAGTATATGGGTCCTTAATCCAGGACCAAGGGCGTCCTTATCCCAGAACGAAGGGGGTCCTAGTTACAGGACCAGATTTGCCCTAGTAAGAGGGTCTATGCAGCTACAGGTGGCACCTCCTTTATGCTGCATGGAGGTGGCAAGTTTTCTTGATCAATGACCTAGAATACCTGACCTGACCTGAATTATCTCACCAGTGTGTGTAATAGCGAAACACGGACTATAATAAACATAGGCCTACCCCTAATATTACAGTAGTTAATCAAAATTTGATTATTATTTTCAATCACCCGGTCAATAAAAATATGATTGAATCTGTTTCTAGGTAATTTCGTTACCAAATTGTGTTGTATAAAAATATATTGCGGCATGGCAGCAGGGTGAAATATATTTGGATATTCGAAGGAAATCGCATGGGTCACATCACATACATTACTTGGCCTTGTCATGTACTTTACTTTGTTTTACATCAAATCCCCTGAATAGCAATAGGTTTGAAATGTCAATAAAGGCTGTTTTGTAAACAGCAATATTACCTCTTGGCTGCTGTGAAATCATGTATTACCTCAAGGTTCGCTACAAACATTAAAATAGAAATAACGTGCCTTGGATGTTTAGTGAGGGTTTTTGTCTGCCAATTGTGATGCTTTCTTTAATTAGAAGGTCGTAATTACTTTCTACGGCGGGTTGTTGAACAGGTGGAACTACGGCGGGTTGTTGAATAGGTGGAACTACAGCAGGTTGTTGAACGGGTGGGACTATGGAGGGATGTGGAGCAGGTGGAACTATGGCAGTTTGATCAACAGGTGGAACTATGGCGGGTTGTTGAACAGGTGTATCCGGCTGCGGACCTCTTCCACACAGCGGGATCTATGGTTTCTTTGGCTACTCCCATCCGGTGTATGTCTTCCCAGGCAGCTTCTGATAAATCAAACGGGAGTCCGGGTCCGGGGAAGTTCCATTGCGACTCGACCATGGACTTCAGTTCTTCCCTTGTGTATCCAGCATAACTATCTCTGGTTGAACGCTGGCTTCTCGCCCAATCGATCTGGTGTTCTTCCACAGCGATCAATAACCTAGTGAGTACGGCTGCAGGAAGGATGAGAAGGGGATCCGAATAAACCGCATCCATCATCTTTGCTCCGCGTTCTGGTGTCAGTTCTACAGTGTCCTCACTACTGGAGCTGTTGGGCTGTTGAGAAGTAAGTTCTTGGCTCGCGGGTTGTTGCTGTTCCGCTGCTTCTTGGTCCCGCTTGACCTGAGCTCGAGTGCCTATGATAGACCTACGATGTTGGACCAGCCTAGGTTCTTTTATTACTACTGGAGGGATGACTTTCCTCACAGTGGGAGGTGAACTGAACTTACGACTAGACGGTTCTACGCCTCTATCTGAGTCGCAGATAGTTACATCTAATAAACTGTCTGACAGGTTCTGCTTAGTATCAGACATGTTTATGTATACAGTTGAATGTCTACTGCTGTATTACAGTCTGAGCAAGTCTAGTAACTCAGTATTAACTGATAGCCTAGCAATTAATTACCGGTACAGCTACTCAGTGTAGCGTGATATATAATATATTAAAATACCGGTATGCTTATAGTATATATAACTATTATTACAGACTAGGTTTATCACAGAATACCGGTATAAATTTAGCACAAATATATATAAATATATAATAGGCCTATCGGGAATACCGGTATACAGCTTACAGTTTTGTAGTATATAATTATAATTCTGGAATAGAATTAATTACAAGTACCGGTATAATTTCAGCCGAAACTTATAGAAATAAAGATAATAGGCCTATCGTAAATACCGGTATGTCAATTATTTTAAATAATTGAATTTCTGAATTTTAGGGTTACTTAGTTACTTTACTTACTTTATTACCGTTATTTGAGCAGTAATCCAACTGATATTGAGACCTAATGGTTGTATGGCAGGCCTACTATTTATAAATTGTTTGAGTTGATTTATAATATATATATACCCGTTTAATGGGTTTTGTCAATGTTGAAATAAATGTTATTATTTCTGGGGGGTAATCACTACACAAAGCGGTACGCTTTCAGTGAAGTGTTGCTTATAGGACACTAAAACAAATAATTCTAATTTACCTAAGTTACTTAATACTACAAATTACGTACAATTCGTGTGAGATTACAATCTCTAAATAAACACAAAAATTTACAAAAAACACAAAATACGAATTTTTAGGGTAATTTTACAAGAAGTCTACAAACCAGCCTAACAAAGGGTTAGAAATCTGGTTATTACAACGGACAGGGTACTGCGGTATTTGAAAATAATAAGTAGTAGTAGATACACTGCGTTGTCCAGATAGGAAAATACCACCGCCTGACGACCTATAGCCGTATCGCTATAGGTACTACGTTATGTATCACGGAGTGTCCCTACCTAGAAGTTAATAGAGCTAATCGAACGTGCCTATCAACCAGTTTACAACACAAATATAATGCCTACACTAATTACTCTCGGAAAGCACTGTACACTAAACCCTAAATTAGGTACGAGTACTTGTACAACATATAATCAGTAGTTAAATATACTTGAACAGTTAAAAGAACCACGGCATCTGCTGGAGTGACCGATGCACAAAATCACCAGTCTTTACCTACGCCAAGCAGCCCGTGTAGTACCGGGGTTAATTTAACTATAGCGGTATGTATAACAAACACAATTACTGTAGGAACAAACTTGGGGAATGAATTTTGCGAATAATCGCATAAACTCTGAATAATAAATATTACGCTACGCGTACAAACTACTCAAACAAAATGCAGACCAAATACTGACAGACTACTATCAAGCCTAAATAAACTACAGGACATGCAGACTCCGAAATGATTACGTAGTATGCGTTCTAACCCAGTAGTACGACTTATTCTTTAGTTGGGGGTTTACCTTACAGCATTGGCTGCCCCTACTTCCTAACCGTTCTTTATCGGACAGGTGATCTACATACACTGCAATCCGTTCAGACTTAACAACAATCAGACAACTATCCAGCCTACAAATTATCTAAATAAATATTATACGCTACCCGTACAGACTTACACAAACAAAGTACTGACTAAACGATGGCAGACTACTCTCAAGCCTAAATAAACTACAGGACATGCAGACTCCGAAATGATTAGGTAGTATGCGTTCTAACCCAGTAGTACGACTTATTCTTTAGTTGGGGGTTTACCTTACAGCATTGGCTGCCCCTACTTCCTAACCGTTCTTTATCGGACAGATGATCTACACACACTGCAATCCGTTCAGACTTAACAACAATCAGACAACAGCTCAGCCTACAAATTGTCTGTACAATCTGATCAGGCTTACACGCCTTCTGTTCAATACTGGCCTACAAATAAATAAAACTTGACAGAAATAAGTAAACCATATAAAGGAATAAGGGGTGATCAATCCCTAATCCCTTAAACAGCCTACCGGTATGCAACAATCAAATCGAATAATACTAATGTACTTATACGGAAGTACCGGTTAGGACAGTTGGGCCTACGGACCTACAGAAGTACCGGTTTTGGCAGTTGGACCTACGGACCTACGGCAGTACCGGTTCTGGCAGTTGGGCCTACTGACCTACAGATGTACCGTTCAGGTTTACCGGTTGACCGGTACTTTCAACTTTATTGCCTACTGCAATAAAGAAGCTATATCCGTTATTGTTCGCGCTTTCAGACCTTTGGCAGTTTAACCCGCCAAATTAGGATGTCTTCTAGATAATAAATCACCTTTAGCCTATGACAAGTATTTAATTCACTACACTAGTCGAAACCAATCTGTGCGCGATCATTCACCCGCTGGATATACCCGGGAGATTGGGTTCGACGGCTTAATCTTATTGCTATGTAAGCCTAATGTATTATTCGACTGACAGTATTATATAATCTCTGACAATATTATTCACCTTCGGGGAATATTAACAGTTCCTTTAGGACGTGGCGCTTTATCTATACAAACAGAGTTATGACTTAAACTACTCACAACGATATGGCTTAGTTATAATTCACATATATGGCGCATTCTTTAGGAAATGCTTCGTTATCAGTCTCACTCATACACAATGCTGCACAATACTGCACACTGATCTGCCGATCTTCACTGATTTTAGTTATATATAAAAGGAACACGGACTGACTCATGTAGGGTCTATCAAATAACATTAGATTCACTTCAAACCACTTTAACATAAGTCACAATCGTTATATGTAACCTTTCTCTCTTACCTTCGGTATATCAAGAATATTGGGTTTCGGGGTTATTTATCGTTATTCCAAATATAATAATTCATCAACCATATTATGAAGAACTGACAGTAAATAGCAGTATAACAATATAAAAGTATGCACAGTGATTCAGTGTGTGTTAAGTTCATTAGTTTGTGTTGCAGATGTTGATAGCCAGTTTGATAACGGATATATGCCCTTTATAATTAAGCCTACTAGTGTTAGACTAAAACAGAAAAGCACAAAATATTTACAAGCCGTTCTCTCCTGGCTCAGGAAAGAAAGACCAACAACACTGAAAACTGATAAGAATAACCTTATTTACAAAGGCTTCCACCCAACACAGAGAAAGAGCATACAGATAGGAAAATTCAGTTCAGTAGATCTGTGATAGGTCGAAATCAAAATCAACTCAAATCCTATTGGCAGATACTTTCCCAAGCTGGTTGGACAATCAAACGTAGCCCAGATCCCTTCGCACAGCGAATCAGCCAATCAGCCGGTAGCTTGCGCTATTCGAATTATAGATCCCTTTTTAGAGTATTCTAGCGACTGGGGGGGAACTGGTTAGCAAGGCAAACGAATCAGTTATCCCACAAAAGCTTTTACAAAGACTTCTTTAGTTTATTAAATGTTTCGCAATGAGACATCTTTAATTAATTGAAGGAAGTATCATCAGAGTAAAATGGATAATAATAGTGGTAGCACCCCATTGAGTTACATTTTTTTATAACATAAATCAAGATCCAAACATGACAATTCTAAGTGCCTTGTCATTGGCTGTTGTTAGACAGCCTATGAAATTGCAGAGAAGCCAATGAGAACAAAACGTTACAATTCTAACTAGATAACCTCTCTGTCATCTGATTGGCTGTTATTAAAAAGCCTATCAATCCAACACAACTGATTTTGGGATTGAGAGTACAATCAGTCAGTTAGCTGTATGCTGTAAATTGTATACTGCTGTAGGCATATTTTTGACTGACTGAGTAGACATTTTGGTACATTTAACTTCTTATTTTCTAATATGAGATTACTGACCTAACTGTAATAGTTGCTATATGTTTGCTAAATTTGTTAAAAATTCGCTAAAAATTTTTATGGTTAAACTTACCTTGTAGGTAAATCCTTTTGTGGAACTTAATTCTTTCACCCCCATATAGGTCTTCACCTGCACTTTACTGATTTCAAGGAAGTCACCCTCTTTACCAGTAAACTCAGACTCCCCCCAAATTGTTAATACTGCCGAAGAGGAGTGGTCACGTAGCACACCTCCGTGATGTTCACCTCTGCTATTTTTCAAGAACAAGTCAGGGTGGTGCCACATCCACAATCCATGCATATATAAACTCTGTAATAAATAAAATATTTTGGTTATATTATGTCAACTTATCCTCATTCTGGTGAAATCCTCTTAACGCTGCAAGGTACCACTTTGTTGCATTGTGGCCTATACAGTAAGAGGTACTGAAATCTCTGAGAAGTGGTACTTTTCAAGCAATGATAAGTAAATAGTTATTATTGTTGTTACATTGCATATTATACATATCGTTGGTGGCTATTATTACTAGAGTATATATACTGTAGTAAAAACAGCTGAGAAAAAAGTGTAGGAACATTACATACTTAATACGTATTGTATAATTCAAAGAATTAATTTAACTAAGGGTTACGGATTTCAATTATTTCTAGACATTTTACAACATTTTACATTTTACAACATTTATGTAATTTATTCTGTACTTCTGGAACATCTTTGGCAATTAACCGGCTAATATGAAAAGGTAATGTGGTAGGTTCTCGTGTGCGAACAAAATGGCTCTGATGTTAACAGGGGGTGCTTGTAGCAATCGATGTTGGACAACTTCGTCGTTGGCTTGTAGTTTGCATTCTGCAACGCTAGTTATGGCTTCTGTCCATCTAAAGAAACTTGGCCTAGAGCTTCCTCGAGTAGCTCGGTCTTAGTTTTCTGGTAGAGCTGCAGAATTAGAGTTTTTATTGCATCATAGTTTTCTACATCAACCGAGATGTTCAGAGCTACATCTTTGGGAAGGTTTCGTCATTTCACTGGTAATATTCACAATTTGGAACTACGATTCTAGAAAGGTTCGCGGGTTGCTACTGAATAAATCCGGCGGTTTATCCAACACGCGCGATACATTGACTTGACCGTCTCCTCTGTGATCATCTTTGATTGGTGTCTGTGGTGGATCTCCATCTTCTGCCATGTTTTTATATTGGAGGTGTAATAATCAGAGAAAGTTCAGAAATTAATTAAATTAGAAAGATGCAAGTGCAACAGTCTGGGTCACCAAATGTAAAGGTTATTCTGGAGTTATAAAATAAAGTTTATTTGTATTAGGGTTATTTATTAAGATTATTATTAAGGTTTTAATGTTTCTCTAAATGTTTCTCTTTCCTACCTTTTTCTATCTTGCCTTTATATAATGTTATTACCTACACAATCTCTGGCATGCATCACTAACTACATGGTCTATTCTATAATGGCTCTAATTTATTTATTTATTTCTTTATTTATTTACCGCAGGCAACATATGGAAAATATAATATTATATTATAAGCGCACAATCAGCCCATATCGTCTACCTACGCTACAGCACAATAATTAAGTATGCAATTGATTATGTATGTATGTACTTAGTAATACTAATAATTCGCTAAATTAACAGATTTTCGGAATTGCACATTTCAAAAATTCTAGAACTATGCAACGCGGTGTAAAGATATAACAGCATTTACAATATAATTACTGGAGCATTTTATCCTACGAAATTGATTGAATTGATTTGAAATGTAAATGAATGAAGCACGGAATATTATTGCAACCAGAGAAATATGACATACTAGAACCTACAGAGATGAAAAATAGCTTTCTTGCTGCATTATTGTATGCTACCCTTAACCGATTATAGACAACAGATGAATAGTTCCTACGTGACCATAGAGCATTACAATATAGTGGAGTTATAAACGCTAGAAATAAACGAACTTTCACTGCAACGGTACAGGTACTAAATTTTCTAAACAACGTATTTGTACGGGCGTACATACTACCTATTTGTTTCTTAATGTCAAGATCATCATCACGTGATTCGTGTATAATATGACCCAAATATGTAAATTTATCAGTTCTAGAAATAACACGCTGGTATAAATATATTGGATCTATTGTACTTAAGTTACAAGATTTCGGGCAAAAAAACAACACAAAAACCTCTAATGGTAGACATAATACAAATATTATTCAGAACAGAGTAGGAAAAGATAATAACATTGAACTAATGTCTTCAGGATATTAATACACTACATATGTGGTTTTCATGCTTCTAAGTTAGTGTCTATGTCATAAGGGATTTATGTGATGATATATTAAATGTCAGTTCGAATTATTCTAGTTCATACATGCATGCACAACTTTACATACTAACAGGGCATTATTATATATCTCCCCTTTACTTTAACTTTAACTTTAATTATTATTTCTTTCATAACATTACATTATTGCACGAACAATTAATTATTGGTTGTATATAATATTGAATGCAAGTACAGTTGGGCAATAGCAGAGCTAGTATAGCCCAACTGTACACACTATGTAATGCTATGGGGGCGGGGGGGTGGGGGTGGTGGGGGGGGGGGGTCGTTCTTTACTTACTTACTCGTGATTCGATAGGATGTTAGATAGGATTTTAATAAGTAAATATTATTAATTAGTTAGATCGTGGGACTCATGTCTATACCGTTCATATATAGATTGCCGCTATGCGCGATACGTAAGCTGTAGTTAATATGGTTAATATATTCACTGTATTAATTAAAGTGAGGATTCATTGTTACAATTTGTTAAATAAAAATAATAAAGTCAAAAGTAAATTTTATTAAAGCGATTCCAGTAAGTATGTTTTTAGTTTTTTTACAAATGAATTTTTTGAAGTTGAGTTTTTAATTTGCGTTGGTAATTTATTCCAGACATCAGGACCTTGAAAACTCATGGATCGCTGTGAAGAGTCTAGTCGTACAGTATCTATGTAATAGTCACCGCGAGCCGCTGAGCGTGTATTATATTTATGTATAGTTGAGGATTTCCTAAATAAGTTCTGTAGTGTTTGATTTGTTATTATATTATTATTAATCTTGAACATAAAGATGCCTACTTGGAGTTTATATAGCAAGTCTAAAGGGAGAATAGATAGGGATTTATAGATAGGTTGAGCTGTAGATCTATAGCGGTTGAAGGTAATACACCTAACTATTTTATTAATTTTTGTCCGTAAGGGATTTAGTGTAGTAGAATGCGCACTACCCCATAGTATAATGCCGTAATTGAGATAGGGATGAATTAGAGTGAAATATAGTTGCCTATTGATGTGTAATGGGAATATATGACGTAATTTATAAAATATACCGGCAGTTTTGGAAATTTTAGATAGTATATATTTTATGTGTATTTGCCAGTTTAATTTATTGTCTACGTAGATTCCTAAGAATTTAGTACTATTTGTAAGTGTTATATTTTGGTTATTAATTTTTAATCTGTTAATATCCTGGGAATTTTTTAATATGTTGGAAAATACAGTGGTTTCAGTTTTTTTTAGATTTAGTGATAGACGATTTTCAATCAGCCAATCAGCAACGTTATTTAATTCAGAATTAATATTATTAATTAGATGAGTTATATTGTTGCCGGATTGGAAGAGTGTCGTATCATCAGCGAATAAAGTGGATAGAAGGGTAGTGGCATTAGGTAGATCATTAATATAAAGGAGGAAAAGTAAAGGAGAGAGTACTCCTCCTTGTGGTAGCCCACAGAGGAGAGGGAGTAGAGAGGAGCAGCGAGAGTCTAAGGATACGTACTGTAGTCGGGATGATAGAAAGCTAGCAATTAGTTTTAGAGGGAGCCCGCGTACGCCATAGCATTCTAGTTTATTTAGTAGGATTTTATGGTTGATTGTATCAAAGGCCTTTTTCAGATCAATGTAAATAGCGCAGGTTGATTGTTTCTGGTCTAGTGCTTTATGAATTTTTTCAATGACTGAGAGGAGAGCATGCGACGTTGATGTTTTAGGGCGAAAACCATATTGAGAGTTTGACAGGATGAAGTATTTGGAGATGTAGGATTGTAGTTGCGAATTTATTATCTGTTCAAATGTTTTACTTAAAATCGGTAGGAGTGAAATTGGACGATAATTGTTTGGGTCCGTTGGATCTTCGGTTTTAAAGGACGGAATAATTTTAGCTATTTGCAGTGATTTGGGGAAGAATCCTTGGGTTATAGAGAGATTTATAAGGCTACTTAGACGGATAGATATAGGTTTAGCTGCGAGTAGAAGGAGTTTGGTTGAGAAAGTATCGTTGGTTGCAGATTTAGGATTAATATGTAAGAGTAAATACTCTACTTCTACAGGCGTAGTTTCTGTTAGAGAGAATGAATTAGGTCTTCGATTAGAGTGGGGGATGTGGCGTAGCGGGGAACGATTAGAGGTCGGTATTGTATTATTTAATTTAGTCCCAATATTAGCAAAGTGTTCGTTTAGGATGTTAGCGATTTTAGTAGGATCTCGAGTGGTTTCTATTTTATCATCGGTGCGTGTAGTTATTTGTTTAGGTATTGTTAATTTTTTAGATTTATTAAGTGCTGAATTTATTATTAGCCAAGTTTTTCGTAAATTTTTGGAGTTCATTTCAAGTTGTTTAGCGTAGTATTGTTTCTCAGCGGCTCTTAGTGTAGAAGTGAGTTTGTTTCTGTAAGTAGTAAATGTGTTATAGTTAGTATTAGTTGGATGTTTAATATAGTACCTGTAAAGTTTATTTTTATTTAGCGTACTGGTTAGTAGTGCGTCTGTCATCCAGGGCTTATTAGGAATTTTGCGTGGGGGGACTACTATTTTGGGTACATGCCTATTAAATATATTTTCTAAGTCATTATAAAATACGTCAAATTTTTCCTTTTTGGGGGTTGTGGGTGAAATGTAGCTCCAAGAAGATGGCGATTCAATATCACGTAGAAAGTTTTGGCAGTTAAATTTTGAATAGTCAAACTTTGTGTAATTTTTCTGGGAATTAAAATAGCATTTGTAGTTTTGAAGCATAGTAAAGGTCGATTGGTGGTCAGAAGATCCAATTTTTGTATTAAATGTTCCTGATGTTGTAGCTGAAGTAGTTATATTTGTTATAATGTGGTCGATACAGGATTTACTCCAGGGAGTTACTCGGGTAGGATCGTGTATTAGTTGAATGAAACCGTAGGTGTTTAGGATGTTTATGTATTCAGTAGGTTTGTCTTTAGAAGTTGGTAGTAGGTCGATGTTAGTGTCACCAGTAATAATTACGTCGCATCTGGTGTTAGCTAGAGTAGAAAGAGTCGAGTCAAGAAGAGTGAAAAAATCGTCGCGTTTCATAGTTTCCGGTCGGTATAGAGTTCCTACAAGTAAAGGTTTGGATTTGGGGCGTTTAATTTCTATCCATGAGTTTTCAAGGTCCTTCATTTTCAAATCTTGTCTTTCCGAAACCTCAAAGTGTTCCTTCACATATATTGCCGTACCACCCCTGTCAAGTTTACCTGCTTTACGATTATCTATAAATGGTGTTTTGTAGCCATTTATTTTCAGTTGGTCTATGTTCGATTGGTCCGTTAAAAATGTTTCTGAGAAAGTTAGTACGTCAAATTTTTGATCAATTAATAATAAAAAGTCAGTTACAGATGATATATTTTTTGGGAGGCTACGGCAATTAAAATTAAAAATAGAAAATGAAGGAAAATTATTTTGATTTTTGATTTCTGCATTGAAACTTTGTTCTGTGTAGGTACCTCCATTTATATTAAGGTATGTGATATTATCATCAGCGTCTAAATGTGAAAAAGTTTGGTTCAATATATTTGAGTCAGGTAAAACATCGGGAATTGGGAAAATATCTGGGTCGTTGATTTCTACAGAGGAAAATGGAAATATT
>JAUCBJ010008628.1:0-28639 GCA_032718475.1 Nemertoderma westbladi | reverse complement strand
CACCTAATTAGACATAAACATAAATACCCATTAGATTATTCAATATATATATATGGAAATAATTAATGTTGTGGCTCGACCAAGCATACACTAATACCAATATTACCTTATATTATGCCCTATTAAAATATTCCACCGTATTATACACTGGTAAAAAAAAAAAAAAAAACGCTGCAGCTACCAGCTTGAGGACATTTAACTTAGCTCCATTGCAGTTTTAATAGCCCCCCATTTATTAGTGAAATTATCCCAACATGTTTCTCTGGTTGCGGTAAATTTTTCATAATTATATATTTTTTTTAATCTCATATGCACTGCCGCGATGTTCAAATTAGGACTAGATGAAAACTTTTCGCAGTAAATGTAGTATTTTGCTATCATTACAACCAAATTTACTAGTTTCGGAACCGGAGAATTGAATCCTAAGATAAGCGACTTACTAGAAATATATAGTGCTTGTCTGGTTTCTCGCAGCCACCAAGTTTTTAAATCTATGAGGAATACTTTTACATGTTCGCACTCCCAAAATAGATGCATATAGTTTTCCTCGGCGTTATGGCAAAAAGCACACTTATTTGACTGTAAAACACCAATCTTAGCTAAGTAGCTGTTTGTGGGTAGTCTCCTGTGTAAAAGATGATACTGAAAGTTCCATAATTTTATCTCTCTAGATGTCAACCTGGCCAATTTATAATAATGTTTCCAATCTTCGATTGTAATTACAGTTTGTAAATCATTCGTCCATTTTTCTATTGCTGTTGTATTTGTTTCTATTTTTTCGGATATGAATGTGAGGTAAGCTTGTTTTGTTGACCCCTCTGCTAAAATATTATGCGCTTTTATAAATGCTGGACCTTGAATTTTAGTTCTTAGTTTGTCTCTATAGGTCGGTGTAATAGCATCGATAAGACTTATATAACGAAACTGATTGTTAGTTCTATCTGGAATACCATATGTAACCGCAATCTCTTCAAATGTCATAAAGCGGTTGCTATCTGGTGCAACTAAATGGCACAATAAAAATACTCCTTTGGAGATCCAATCCGGCCAAAATAGTGGTTTATTATTAATTTTTATTTTAGAATTGAGCCAGATGTAATCATAATTTATTATTTTATTTTCTTGTACTTTAGTATCCCTCTGAAAACATGCGTCATTAAGTTTGCACCAGATAGCAAGAACTTCTTCCCAGAATTCATTTTTACATAGTCCCATACTCTTAACATCCTTCTCATATAGGTTACTGCAGCACGAGAAAATCTCATCATTTATACTTTTTGTAAAGCTTTTTCTTGCAAGTTCTTTCCATATAATTCCGTTTTCCCTTTTAGTGAATTTTGCTACCCATTTTATTTTTTGACTTTTTGCATACTCCAAGAGGTCCTGGAATTTAATACCTCCAGTTGCAATATCTGCAATAAGTATATTATGCTTGAGTTTTGGTGGTTTCCCTTCCCACAAAAAGTCCTTTATAATGTCATTTATATTATTCATTGTAGTTTGAGATGGTGTTTTCAAACAAGAAAAGCAATACATAAATTTTGGGAGTATGAGTGATTTGATGATTGTAGCTCTACCTAAAAGTGTCAGCTTATGTTTTCTCCATAAATTTACTATCACTTTCACTTTTTCAATACATCTTGTAAAATTCAATTTTTCTATTTTGGCAGTATCAGTTGATATGAAAATACCAAGAACATTGAAGGTTTCATCCGGCTCTAACCATTTTAATTTGCGATGTGGGCATAGTTTTATTCTAGAATTTTTTGTTTTACCTATACGGATAATTTCAGTTTTGGATTCATTTAATTCGAGTCCTGAGACAAGAGCAAATTGTTCTAACAAAACTAATAGATGTTCTAGAACATCAGCGTTATCAATTATAAAAAAATTTGTATCATCTGCATACTGTGACACCTTATTTATCAGATTGTTTACACTTAGTCCAACGATATTGTCTGTACATCTAACTGCTTCCGCTAAGATTTCCACGGCAAGCACAAAGAGATATGCAGACAGGGGGCAACCCTGACGGACTCCCCTCCCTGGTGAGAATGTTCTGGAGAAAAACCCATTGTTCTGTATTGAAAGTTTAAATTTATTGTTGTACAAAACATTGAACCATGTAATAAACGAATTCGGAAATTTTAAGAACGATAATGTTTCCTTAATAAAATCCCATTCTATTGAATCAAATGCCTTTCTGAAGTCCGCATTGATTAACAGACCAGATTCGCCCTCCTCCTCCAGTTGATCAATTGTATCTATAACTCTACGGATATTTTCTCCAATATATCTGCCTCTTATAAATCCTGTCTGGTCTCTATTAATAATGTTAACTAAAACTTTCACTAGACGGTTTGCAAGAAGTTTAGTAAGTATTTTATAGTCAGTGTTAAGTAATGTAATTGGTCGCCTATTTTCTAGATAAGCTGGGTCTTTATCCTTTTTCGGGAAGATTGAGAAAATCCCCTGTTGTTGTGATTGTGATAGTGTCTGCGATTCAAAAGAATATAAGAAACTGGCCAGTAAGTATTGTTTTATGTCATTCCAGAAAAACTTATAGAATTCTGTTGTGTAGCCGTCACCGCCTGGGCTCTTCCCGTTACTCATTTGTTTTAGAGAATCCAGAACTTCGTTTTCCGTTAAATTTTTGTCAAGAATTTCAATATCAGAAGCGTTCAATTTTGGGATATTCTTACATTTACTAAAAAACATCTCAGTTACTTTTTTCCTTATGTGTTTATTACTATAGTTGATTTTGGATGTGTACAGATTTTCATAGAATTTGGCTGATTCTTCTAGGATGTCTTTATCAATAACTATACGTTTAAAACCATTGCCTTCTACCACTTTTAGTGATGAAATATTGTTATTTTTTGATTTTATTTTTTCTAAGTTTAGAAAGTATTTGGTTGGTCTTTCCCCCGCTTCATAATTCTGTAATTTAGTTCTAAAAATTGCCTCTTCTGCTTTGTCGCAGTCCATTCTATGTATCTTATCTCTTAGTTCTTGGAAAAGTTTCATTTCATCATTATTTAGACAATTTTCTTTTTTTTGCATTTCTGAAATATTATTATTTAATTTTTCATATTGCTCTTTTTGTTTCTGTTTTTTCCGGATTGAAAAACTTATCGCTTGAGTTCTAACATTTAATTTAATAACTTCCCAAAGTAAGTGTGGGTCGGCTGTATTCTCATACTGAGTCGCGGTTTCTGTAATTGTTTTTTTAACTAGTTCCACATATTTTTCATCATTTAAAAGGTTATTATTATGCTTCCAATAGCCGGCACCTTTGGGGCGGTTATTATAATTATTTGGCAAAATAAATGTGAAAGATACTGCTGAATGGTCTGAATTATACCCAGAAAACAGTCCGCAGGTGTCGGCTATTGAAGCAATGTTGCTCGAAACCAGAAAAAAATCTTTTCGTGTACGCACCCATCCAGAGTGTACCTTTTGTCTATGTGAATACAGTCGACCCTGTGGATTTACCACACGATAGATGTCGAATAAATTTAAATATTCCATTGTGTCTAAGATACTCTGTTGCACTTTTTCGTTGGTCTTTGCCAATCCCCCTTTTTTATCAATGTTTACATCAAGGACGCAATTGAAGTCTCCAGCCCAGATAATGTTGCTCCCGTCAAGTGTTGCAATACTTCCGTTTTAATTTTTTCTACGAGTTCAGGGGAATCAATATTATAGTTATATATATCAACCAGTGTCAAAATTGTGTCACTAATTGCTAAATCTGCTATTATAAAGCGCCCTTCTGTGTCAATAAGGCGCCTTGTTACTTTAGCCTGAAGGCCGTTTCCAAAAAGAATTGCAACACCCACGCATTGTGAGCTTGTAACGGTAAATATGCTATCATGTCCCCATTCGTTAGACCACTTATTTAAGTCCGAAGTAGAGCAATGTGTTTCTTGGAGTAAGCAAATATCAAACTTAGCCCTTTTTAGTTTCTCAAAAGTCGCTTTTCTTTTAACGTTATTTTGTAGTCCATTACAATTCAGAGAAACTATATTTATAGATTTACTAGCCATTCAATTACTCATATAACAAATAAGCTATTGGTAGGCTATTTCCCCAGTGTGGTTCCAACTCGCAGTCCTGAGCTGATAGCATGCTACTATATATTAGACCTAAATTGCACTTGAAATTATTATATAGTTCATAATACCATTCATTGCACAGATACATATATATTATTATTATAAGGGTCATTACTGTTAGAAACAAAATTGGTCGAGCCATAGAAATTAAATCTTGTAAGCTTATATATATGAGGGGTATAATATTTAGAAATAATATCTTAGAGAGTTTAGGTTTATTCAAAGTAGTACCACTTTTGGATCTTACGTTAAACATATAAACAAAAAAAGCGTATAAGAAAACAAAAAAAAAACTGTTGTATTACTCCCTCTAATTTTCCACCGAATATGAAAAAGGCAGAAAGAAGTGTAATGATAACGATAGGCAAACTTAAAAAAAAAATTCAGTTCCAAGGATACACTGTATAAATGCTTCGTTATTGGGTATTTTCAGTCTGTTCATAGCAAACTCCTACTTTCCGGTCTTACGATACTACCACCAATCGCCCGACAAGTTTAGGTTGCAGGATTATTTAACTGCTTATAAAATGCAAATTAGGCTTACTGGTAAAGTAAAAAAAAAAAAAACATAGTTAGATTCTATTTATTTTTATTGATTTACTTTACTTAACTCTATTACGTGCTCGACGACCACGTCCACTTACAGGGGGGCCTCGACCACCCTGAGACCTGAAACCTTCCTCTGTGCCTCCGTCTCCATCAAGTTCCATATTTAGTGCATCGGTGTCTTTCTGAGTCTCTCCCGTTTGTCTCTGAATCGGCAGTCCCTTCGCAATGGCGATGGGGCGTAGTCGTGGTTTTACATTGGAGAAAATATTTTCTCCGGAGCGCATTGAGATATATACGAATGGATAAAATCTCTCGGTTATTCTTATTCTAGCTTCCTTCTTATCAGCCGCGCTCAATCCCTTTTTAATTTCTACTAGATCTCGTCGTAGGTCTAGCAGATAAGGGGGAAGATCTCTAGCGATGGATAATTTATATTGTTGTTGGCCCTCTTTATTAGCATCCGCCATGGCTTTAAACCATAAGTCGACGTCGCCAAGTTGTACAAAGCGGATGAGAATCGGTGCATCGCGTTTTGCGGATAACCGGTGGCAGGCTGCCATGAGTGGTGTCGGTAGCCCTAACCTCTCGGCAGTTCGAGCTACTACCTTCTTTGTTTGCTGTTCATTTTCTTTTTCTGGACCACTTGCACCGTAGATGACAGGATGATAATCTGCCATTTCCGGTTCCATACGTCTCTGCTAATAATGTTATGTTCTACCTCAGAAATCTTTTCTTATATAATTTATTATCATCCGCAAATAGTTTAATCTCCGCCGGTAGAACACAATTATCAATCAATCGTCTATAAAGCATATGAACTTTATTGGTCCTCCAACTGTTCCTTGTGGGATACTGCTGCCAGTGACGTCTTTATAGCTCGAATATATCCCGGATACCTTAACACGTTGGGTACGGCCAGTCAGGAATGATTGAATCCAGGTTAATACTTTTCCTTTTATATTATTATAGATATGTTCCAACAACTTGTTCCAATATAATAGTTTAGAATGCGAAATGCGAATGTCAAAAGCTTTTGATAGA
Source organism: Nemertoderma westbladi (assembly GCA_032718475.1). Taxonomy (NCBI): domain Eukaryota; kingdom Metazoa; phylum Xenacoelomorpha; order Nemertodermatida; family Nemertodermatidae; genus Nemertoderma; species Nemertoderma westbladi. Next base: position 22,931 of record JAUCBJ010008628.1, on the reverse strand, counting down.
TCTGTGCTAATGACGTCAATACCTTACCCAATTGCCAAAATATCAGTCCAATTGCCCAATAACTGTACCAACACTCCAATAACTGTAGTTCAGTAGATCTTCCTTGGATGAAACCAAATGGTATACCATAAATCAAATTGTTGATTTGATTGTTGATAAATATTTTATTATTTGTCGCCACATTATTCGTTCAAATGTACGACATACAACGGAGGTTATTGATATGGGTCTATAATTTGGTGGTTTACTTGCTTCACCCTTTTTAAATATTGGCGATATATCAGCAGTGCGCCATTGTTGTGGAACTTCTCCTTTTACAAGGGAATTCATGAAAATAATACATAATGGAAGAGTAATTTCATGACATACCTTTTTTAATACACCAGATGGGATTCCGTCTGGGGTATCACAATACGCAATAATTTTTATTGTCCGTTTAAATTTTTGCTTGTTTGCTTGATTAATGCTTTTTTTTTTATTTTTTATGTCCTCCAAAAGTCTAATGTTAGGTTCCATGCTACCGGTTTCTCTACTGCTGTTCTCTCAGGCTATCAGTACCGGTATTAGTATATATAGCACTATTTTGCTGTATTGTATGTACAGATGTAGGTATAAAGCAGGTATTTCTGTATTTTAGTACCTGTACCGGGACCGGTACTGCTATAGGCCTACTGTGTAGCCTACCATTTAAATACGGTAATGGTAGGCCTACCGGTTGTGCTAATAAATTTTAAATAATTGATAGGCCAAAGTTTGGCCTATCAATTATTTAAAATTTATGATGCATGTGTCTGCACCACTGTCTGCACCAGTGTCTGCACCACTGTCTGCACCACTGTCTGTACCAGTGTCTGCACCACTGCCTGCACCAGGTGTCTGCACCACTGTCTGCACCAGGTGTCTGCACCACTGCTGCACCACTGTCTGCACCAGTGTCTGCACCACTGTCTGCACCAAAGTCTGCACCAGTGTCTGCACCACTGTCTGCACCAGGTGTCTGCACCACTGTCTGCACCAGTGTCTGCACCACTGTCTGCACCAGTGTCTGCACCACTGTCTGCACCAGTGTCTGCACCACTGTCTGCACCAGGTGTCTGCACCACTGTCTGCACCAGTGTCTGCACCACTGTCTGCACATATTTTTGCACAAAATAAGTGTATTTTTGTACCCTTGAAGTCCTAACGTCTACATTTGTAGACCCTATGTAAAATCTATCTTCCCATATATGTACGTTAACCAAAGTTTGGAATTTTCTTAATAGGTCCCCACTTTATGCTCACAATAAAAATTTCAAGAAATTTCATTGAAGCATTCATGGTCCGGGACTTGCTGGGTTAATTTACTTTTTACAGTTTGAAAAATAAAAATATTATATTTATATAGGCCTACCTGATAAATATGAAGCATTCCTTGGTGCATTGCTCATAAGAGATTGTACATCAGCATCAGCAACTTCTAATCGCAATCGCATAGCTGATCTAAACACTCCATCGTTATGTTGGGGTTGTTCAATAGAAAAGGGGCCATGATCGCGATGACCTCTTAAGGGTAGCTCTTGACGGCCACAAAATTCGACCACACGAATAATATGCTCCAATCTCGTTCTGTTTGCAAGTACCTGCCGTTGGCGCTCCCCTGAGAGGAGATTACGCACATCAAGTTGTTGCTGTTCGCGTACACTGAGGAAATGATCAACCTTTGAAGCAGAATCTAAATGATATTGTTTCTTGTTGTGGTTATACAACACTTCCTTGGCGTCCTTATATTTGCTAAGAGGGACTGTAACGAGCTTTCCTAGCTTTTGTGAAGTTCTTGTAACTTCAGCTGGTGCAAAGGCAACGCACCATTTACAATAAGCACCAGCATATAAACCACTATATGCGAGCCACTTGAACTCTTCCAGCCATTTATGTTGGAATGATCGATTAATCTTTCCCTCACGCTGATTCGGAAATGTGTAGTCTTTAGATGGGACCCAAATATTAGTTATTATATTACTAATGGTATCATCAGTGCGAGGCAACTTAATAAAAGTTGCAATATCATTTGCTGCGCATGCACCCAGCACACCTTGGCCACCCACCACACATTGGCTTCCCACCACACCTTCCTGATGGTGTCCTAAACTCCCCGTGTTTTTTTCCGGCTCTTCCACTATATCACCATCACCGTACTCAAAGTCAGTTCGCGTTACCTTCTCCACCGTTGGCGCTCGCGCTATAAAACCAAAATAATCCTTAAGGGTTCTCTTCATGCTTCAGTGTCTTATACAATACAATACTATCAAAGATATTTAATACTATCAATACAAATCTAAATTAAATTAATTAATTAAATTAAATATCAAATATAATTAATTTATATAGGCCTACTCGAAAAAAACTACAATATTAATGTTTACAGTTTAAGAATAATATTACCGATTGGTCTATGTAGAATGACGAATTTGTGAGCTTAATTCAATAATTATGGTGTATAATATGTAGTTCGCCCAGGCCCAATAAACGATGACTTTACTATGCTATGAGTTATTCTTCCATCAGTGCCACTTGAGTTTATATAATAACAACCTGTAGCTTCTATTTATTAGGTGTGTAGTGTAGTATTACATCTCTATACAATGCATGTCCTTGCCCACTGCCCTCTCAGTATGGGTATTGTGTATCTATATAATTCCAACCAATCAGTAAACGGCGTCCTTTTTACGGCCATCTTGTAGAACCAATACTATACCAGTCATCCTGTTATAGGGGCGCCTAGTTAAGAAACCAATTCCAATATAAGTATAACCCCCTTAATTTCATCCCCAGTAAATTTTATCATTGCCTTGTTGGCGAGCGACGTGTGGTTGTGTAAGTATAATGATGATGCTGGGCGCTTACAGAGTTACAAACTGTTAAGGGGGGGGCTCGAGCCCCCTTAGCCCCCCCCCCCTTGGCTGCGCCGTTGGGCCAAACTGGATTGCAGGATTGTGGAAAATGTGGATATACCTTTCACATAATTTAGGCCTATTACTGTATTAGTTTTATAATCAATAATGGATCATGACTACTGTCTGAGTAGTGTTACGGATAACCTGCTCCTTTCCCTGATTTGGTAAAGTGACTGTTTATTGTTTTGGTTAGAAAATCCGGCCTTAACCTACTCCTTTCCCTCAATTAGTTAAGTGATCGTTTATTGTTTTGGTTAGAAAATCCCGCCTCTGTAACCTGCTCCTTTCCCTCAATTGGTAATGTTATCGTTTATTGTTTTGGTTAGAAAATCCCGCCTCTGTAACCTGCTCCTTTCTCTCAATTGGTAATGTTATCGTTTATTGTTTTGGTTAGAAAATCCCGTCTCTGTAACGTGCTCCTTTCCCTCAATTAGTTAAATAATCGTTTATTGTTTTGGTTAGAAAATACCGCCTCTGTAACCTGCCCCTTTCCCTCAATTAGTTAAATGATCGTTTATTGTTTTGGTTAGAAAATCCCGCCTCTGTAACCTGCTCCTTTCCCTGAATTGGTAAAGTGACCGTTTATTGTTTTGGTTAGAAAGGCCCGCCTCTGTAACCTGCCCCTTTCCCTCAATTAGTTAAATGATCGTTTATTATTTTGGTTAGAAAATCCCGCCTCTGTAACCTGCTCCTTTCACTCAATTAGTTAAGTGATCGTTTATTGTTTTGGTTAGAAAATTCCGCCTCTGTAACCTGTCCCTTTCCCTCAATTAGTTAAATGATCGTTTATTGTTTTGGTTAGAAAATCCCGCCTCTGTAACCTGCTCCTTTCCATCAATAAGTTAAGTGATCGTTTATTGTTTTAGTTAGAAAATCCCGCCTCTGTAACCTGCTCCTTTCCCTCAATTAGTTAAGTGATCGTTTATTGTTTTGGTTAGAAAATCCCGTCTCTGTAACCTGCTCCTTTCCCTGATTTGGTAAAGTGACTGTTTATTGTTTTGGTTAGAAAACTCGGCCTTAACCTGCTCCTTTCCATCAATTGGTTATAAAATGAGTGTTTTGCTACGTCATGTGGTAATCGATTATCGACAACAACCACAAACTATTAAATATAGAGTCTTTTTACCACAGGCGCACATGGAAATCTATCTCATAGTCTATAAATCATGGAATCATGGAATGTTTTGGCACAGGCATAGTGAAATCAACTGTCTGACAGTCCAGAAATCAGCAGTCTGACAGTTTGAAGAAATACATACATAAAAAGTCATTAAAAGGACAATAAAAGTCATTAAAAGGACAACAAAAGTCGTTATGCATAATTCGTAAAAAAAAAGGACAAAAAAAGTCAAATAAAAGGACATAAAAAATCACTGCCATCAGAATATGTATCTGGGAGGAGAGATAAAAGTTTTGTAATTGCATGGGGCGTTATATCTATATCTTGAATTGAGATATCGGGGTTCGCGCGTGGGGTCATTGGAGGATTAATTCCATTGTCATCTGTAAACACCGATGTGAATTGATCATTTAGGATTTCAGCTTTGCCTCTGGGGTCTGTAACTAATTCACCATTACTCGACATTAGTGCTGCAACACCGGATGGTATAGCGCGTTTAGAGTTAATATATTTGTAGAAGTCACTTGGTTTATCAGAACTCAAAATCTTATCCTCCTTTTCGAAATCTTAGTTTTATTTTGTAATTATAAATTATTCACAACTAGCTCTATATTTCATTTTATTTGCTGTGGTGGGATTGTCGCGTCATTCCCTGTGAGATACAACTTTCCTCTTTACTACAGTAGTTTCTTTAATTCGTTAGGTTTGGGTTTTGTCTTATTAATATTGCATCTTTTTAGAGGGACAGTAGCATAAAATATAGAATATATAATCTCAATAAAGTATCTCAGTATACTCGCATGGAATACTCAATCTATATTCCAAGGTATACTCAATTGTCTATTGCCGGCATACACTCCATGTTATAGTTTGATTATAATCACACAAAGAATAGTTAACCGCATCTGCGACTCATAGTAGAGCGCAGACGATTTAAAACTAATTTCAGTTTTGAAAACGATCGTTCTTCACTGCAGTTAGAAATCATGAGGACCAGGTACATTTGCAAAACAGTTGCAACATTAGGAAATGAAGAGATCAAGTTGTTATGATACAACAGTCCATATTAGAAAATCTCAACTATGAAGTATTATGTTCTTTCAAGTCAATTGTAGGACTTTGCGAACTGGCCAAATAGGCAACTCATCTGCAACAGTATATGCGTTATCAAGATCCCGAGGAAACTCAGCAACGATATTACACATGGAATCCATGCAGCTGCAGTAGTGGACTCCTCTATCACAAACTTTCTGCTGCAAACCATTATATACTTGCTAGACATTTCACTGGCATTATCGTAGCTGTGACCACGGCAGTCGCCCAGATCGATTACACATTCCTTCAAGACATCATCTTCGGCTGCTTTTCGGAAGAAATGTGAAGAAACGCTCAACTGGATTTTCCTCTTAGAGATATCGAAATAAAAATTTTAATTGATCGATGTGAGCTTTATCTGGAGTAGAGTCTACAGTAATTGAGTATAGGCCCCCTAGTACTTCGATGTTTTTACGTTTCACAACTTACCCCTGACTTGATATCCCATTATTTCGATCAGTTCGTTATATACTGTATAGTAGAGCTCAAATACAGTAGCTCATCGAACCACGACCCTGATTAGCATATCGCACAAAATGCCGTGACAGCACTCCGTTAGCGCCGAGATAAATCCCATTATGACAGGACAGTTCAAGCGACTTTGGATCTGCCTGTATGCAGAGCTTGGACACATCCAAGGACTTCAGGTTTCGCCTCTAGATCTTGCTGCACATCTGGTTGGACTTCGGTATCCATCCATGTGGATACCCTCTATCTACACTTTGTACGTCAAAATTTGGAAGACAGACAGACAGACAAACTGTCAGACAGACATATTAGATACCACCAAACATTAAAAACTGACATCAGAAATGAAATTACCGACCCCGAAAACCCCCATATTGATAATTTTAGTGAGGTGGTATGAAGCCATACTGTAGTGACAAACATTACTGACCCATTAACAGACTAGACAGTCTACAGACAGTCTACAGTACAGTAGTTTGAGCGGGAAGGTTCAAACTTTAAATCAAATTATCTTGGAATTACATTTCACGATATTTCCATTTTTCAAAATACTACTCCGCCGTTTTTCACCCAAATTCGATAATTTATGGCTCGTTTGAAAGGTTTTTTGATGATCTTGACTAATTTTTTTTTATATTATTGAAAATTTCAATTAATTTTAATTAATAAATTTTAATTTAATTAAAAATTAATAATTTAAAAAATCGGCTGGATAATTTTTGTAGATTCGAAGGTGCTGACCGTATTGAAAAGTTTTATTTCCTGCGCCAAACGCGACGCCGGGTGCAAAAAATCCTGCGCTGGCTCTGTGCAATGGAAAATGCTGCACCGGACGAAAAATCTTCCGCCGGCTCTTCAAAGCTGCATCGGGCTGACGGGTATAAAATATAAAATCTGCCTGTTACATTCTGTACAGTACCTGTTTAAGTTTAATCTGTTAACTATAATACTGCACCTGCGTAGTATATGCATAAATTAAACATGTACTGTATGTAATAAAAAGGAAAATAAGGATACAGACTGACAGAGACGGAAAACCGTAAAGAAAATGCAACAAGTACAGTAGGTAGGTTGTTTTATTCCAAAAGTGTAACATTACGAAACAACTACTGAACTGAACTACTTAAGAAACACTGCATAGTAATACACATTTTTTGAAATTACTCAAATTTTACAATAAGAAAATGGAAAGAATATTCGCAATACGTTATGTCTGAATGAATAATGAATAGCGACTAGCTGTATAGTAGTAAATTGTTTCATTATCAATAGGCCTAGCTTATATACACAGCAATACTGCAATATGTAAATGAATAAACTGACTGACCAATAATGAATGATTGATCAGCTGATAGCTGAATATTGTGATAGCCTACCTGCCTCTATTGCATAAGGCAGTAAGGTTAAATCAAGGACTACTACTGTACTACTGAGTACTGTATAGTAGCCCTTGTGTTAAATACATAAATAAATGACCTGTCAGTCAGTGCAGCAGTGTGAGTTTCCATTCTGCCCCCTGCCTGCCTGCATGGCCAGTTGTTGTGTTGCTGTGCTGTTGGTCTGATGCATATCTCTGTATCTGTTGTATCAGTGTCACTGTCTGCCTGGCACCTGGTGCTGAGTTCGGCTGATTTCTGCGCCAGGCTAATATCTATGCCGGGTGTGCTGGGGTGATTCCTGCCCAGCACCGGGTCAATTTCTGCAGCAACGACACCGGGCATATTTCGACGCCTACTGCGCCGAACTCAGCATCTCTATCATTGCAGGTGCTCCCTGGCGTAGCACATATCTGCGCCGACCCTTCAGGCTCATTGCCGAGCGTAGCACATTTCTGGGGTTTGACTAAATACGCCACCGACACCTTTCGCATATGCCACCGACAACAAAAGACACAAACCGACACAAACCGACGCAAACCGACAGGTACTGTAAAATTTTAAACAGACAATATGCCGACAAGTTTAACAATATTAGTAAACTATTTCAGTACCGTACATGATTGGATTATACATTTTAATTTTCCAGTCCAAATATTTGTAATAAAGTATATTGTCCACTGTCGGTCTGTTTTCGGTGGCAGGGTGGTGTAATTAGTCATCATAATTCCTTTTAAAATATAATACCGCCTTCATAAATTATCTGTTCAGCTGTTTTAAATTATTATATTGCAAAACGTAATGGTTAATTAAATCATTAACGATTTTCATATATCATATCTCGGTGTGTTGCTATTATTATTAGTTTTTGTCGGTGGTAGTCACTGTCTCACTGACTGTTGTCGGTGTTATACTTTATACTTCTGCAGTTTCCGTTCCTGTATCTGACATACAGTACAATAGGATACAAGTAGTGTACAGTGTAGAGTAGAACCATAAGTAACAGTTGAACGCAGCTTCCGCTACTGGAACTGGAACTGCAGAATGAATGGCTGATAATGATGATATAGAACCACTACTAGCGATCGCCGAAGATCTAGATGCCGATGAGGATGCGCGAGAACCGCACCACAATGACGAAGGGATTGTCGCAGTCATTCCTGTCGCCGACCAATCTGTCGCTACCGGTAGCTATTCTTTGGCTGCTCCTGATCATCACATAACTTATGACACGAACCTTCCATTGAGCCATTCGTACCTTGGTAACGATTTAGAGGAGTATAGTGGAAGAACACTGCTAGATGATAACAGTTGTCAGGTAAACGTGACTGGTACCGGTAGGTAATCAGTTTGGCATGTAAAAAAAGTAAATTTTCTTCGGCCGTTAGCACAAGGATTACGCACTACGCCGGACGACTTATTCCCAGTGCGGTCCCCCCAGAACTTTACTCCCCAGAGGAAACTCTAGTACTCGTTTAGCTACCTAAGGATGCAAGGCAGAGATGCGCCCTGGCTGGTCCCTTCAAAGCATTCGTGCCGAAACGAAAACTACCCTGGCCCATGCGGGGATTGATAACCCACGACCTCTGCGAGATATGAATCCAATGCAACCACTACTCCAAGGTGGAACCTAGAAGGTAATGTTCGATACCGTTCTGCCGTGAGTATTTATTTATACTCAGTACCGGTATATTGTAGACTCAGTAGGCCTAGATGTTGACGCGTATACTGAAATTTTGTCTTTTTAGCCCGGTTCAAATCACAATGAAGGAACAAGCCGAAGGAATATTATTGGGCTTATTATTATTACGATAGCTTATCAGCCCCATATATCAATTGTACTAACTTCTCCCATTACAGATAATTCCCGCCCTCCCCCTCCCCAATGTTGTGCTCTTCCCCGGACAGACTCTACCATTGAACCTTCACTCCAACCGCGATATATCGACAATAAGACAGGTTCTTTCCACCGATCGAACTCTCGCAGTATTGACCGTAACTCTCGATGAAACATCCAATACAATGCATCTATCCAACGTTAGTGTCTAATTAATACCAGGATCTAACGGTATAACATGTTTAACAGCTGATTCATTGATTTACTCAATTAATTGTACCTTTTTCCCTAACTAACAGGTGGGCACTACGGCGGAGGTTATATCGACCAAAGAGGATATTGAGGCTGGTATCGACAACATTAAAGTGAAAGCGATAGGTCGTCAACGTTTCTGTTTAAAGGATTGCAGACAGACCAGCACCGGTGTGCTCATGGCTAATATACAAATACAAGCAGAGCGGATCCTGCAACATCCGCTACGTGGTGTACAACACGCCGGGTTAGTCGGATATGACGTCATACATGGTAATTAGGAACCGCCTGGTTACTTTCTGTAAGGAATCCTAGAAATCGTGTCGACAATGAGTGAGTTAGTGTAGAATGGGACGCTCTGATTGGCCGAATCCGAAACTAGATAAATCTCGACTATAGTTAAAGGAAACTCGTCCATACTCGCTAGGATCATCCATCACCTTAGTCCTGGGTGACCACGACCTGGTTGGGCTGGGGGTCTATCACATTTTAAAGGAATATTAGTCCTTATATGACCAAATCTTATCGACTATACAAGTAGACTAAAACGAAACTTTTCCATTATGTATTCGATACGATAGGAGAACATCCAACATCTTAAACGAAGGACCATTCATACACTCAATAAATCTAACAACGGTCTCTACCCGCCCATCTCGGACATGATCCATACTGTAGATGGGGCTGCGGTCCGGTCTATAGGTACGGCGTACAGGAGTTTTCATATTGGCCAAACTGTACTGTAATATCTTGACTTAAGACTTAACCCTATTTGGCCCGGGAGGGTCCCATTTTAGAATTTATCTGTATCTTTGATTCGGGTTTGTTGGGAAAACCGAGATTTCGGGGCACGAAAAAACAAGTAGTGCAAATATGGTATGAAAAATCACCACGAAATCAAATATATTTTATGACCATAAGAGTTTTTGGGATGCTGATCAAATCCCTTGGCAGAGTAAACTGATCTTTGGGGCCGTTTCCCAGGGTGCGGATATGTATAACATTCAAACATCGCACTAATTGTGATTGTAATTTGTCTGCTTATACGACTGTGTATCACATTAGTCGGGAGGCAGTTTGTTTGGTTGATGTAAGTCATTATTGGTTTACATCTTCCAATCCCATCTGTTTCTTGGAGTCTGTGTGATGCATGCTCGTTACGGCGGCGGCGACAGAATCCATATGCTGGGAGGTCAGCCTCGGGGTCGCTCAGTAAACGTGCAGGTTGGGGGTGCCGGCGGTACGCAAGTACCACACCACCTTCATGCCATACCTGGCCCGGGTATGGTCATTACGGACGCGCATACGTTGACCGACACTGTTGCACACACGGATGACTACTGACACGCCGAATACACGAGGTATGACGGCTCTCCGATATCATATATTGTGTTTAGGTTAATGTTTGCTGAACTTATTATTTATTTATCTTATAGCGAACAACATATCCCATTAATTAACATAAACAGTATACCTTTTACCCCTGACTTTGTAAGTCCGAGATACAATAACCCCATCGCTAAGCCACTCTGGAGGAAACCCAGCAACTTTAAAATTAGATTTAGTGGATAGAATCCCGTTTAGTAAGAATATCCTATTAATCTCCGACAGACCCGGTGTATTTCCGAGAATATATTGTTACACAGGAAATGTACCACAATTGTAATGAAAAACATATAAGTCGATGACAGGATACTTGTTGGCCACATTAAAGATAATTTTTAACAAGCCACATGACATAATGTAATCTAAACTTTTACATAATATCTTTGTTAGTCACGGGATATTCTACTCATTCTACCTGTTGTCATAGCGATGGTAAGCAAATATTTTAGATAAAGTTTATGTGAATTAATTTGACATTTTTACTTGTACTTTTCGTCCTGGGGGACCAAAATGGCACTAAAAATGATTGTTGCATTACCAGAAAATATTTTTAACAAGTTTTATCGTGATCATCGACCTAGGAAACCCTTATACCATCAACATTTTAATTTTTGATCCAATTTTCGGGCCTATTACGTTGTAAAATAGCCCGGGCGAGATAGGGTTAAACGAAACTTGTCCAGAGCAGCGAGGAGACGGTAATGAGTTGAGTTTTAGTTGTCATTAGTTGACCTTCACGGGCCGCTAGTTAATCTATTATGAAATAATTTAATATCTTCTCTCACTCATAATACCTGTTACATAACGTAACGCCTCCCTGCCCCCCCCCCCCCCCCCCCCCCATATATGACACACCCACATGTTTCACTTTGCCGTTTTCCGTTTTTAGATGGGCGCGGCAGTTGATCCATTCCGTAGCAACCAATCAGGTGTCCAGCCTCTCTAACCCCGAGTTCATTCGCTATAAACGCGCCCAACTGCGACGGCCATCGCTGGCCACCCATTGGCCGGCCTGGCTGTACAAACAGTACGACCCAGACCTCCTGACCATTCAGATCAAACTGGAACTCCTGTCGTGGAACAGCGGTCTGTCCGAGTCCCAGATGCCCACCACCCAGATCGAGTTCAGCTACTGGGTGGCCGCCAACCTGCCGGTCCCCGACAGACTCCGACTCCGTCTACTCGAGTTGGACAACTCGATCCAACGACTCCGACTGGAACTGTTCCTCTTGGCTTCCTGCACGGTTCTGTGCTGCCGCGGGTGTCCCAACCCCCATCGGATCGCCTCCAACTCCGATATGTTCAGTATGTCCCGGGGCGGTCCCATGGCGGCCTACGTGAACCCCCAGGGCTGGGTCCACGACACCGTGACCCTCCACCGCGCCGTCGGCGTCCGACTGATCGGTCGCCCGTCCACCGAGGCCTCCTGGTTCCCGGGCTACGCCTGGACGATGGGACAGTGTAAGCGGTGCCGCGCCCATCTCGGTTGGAAGTTCCACGCGGTCACCAAGGGCCTCACTCCCCGCAGCTTCTGGGGCCTCTGTCGGGCCAGTCTGACTCCATCCGTCGGCGACACAACCGAGTCGAGCGATACCGAGCCACTGAGACCGATATTGTGATATTAACGAGACTCCACATTAATAACTCGAGATAATTCTTTTTGAGTAAATCGAACTGATATTTATTTATTTTTAATTTCGCGTTAATTTAATACAAATAACATTTTCTACTTCGATATAATTTTATTCTGATTTGTAAAAATTGTAATCGTCCCGAACGGCCCGATTAGCTACACCAGACCCGAGATACTATAATTAGCTACACCAGACCCGATATACTATAATTAGCTACACCAGACCCGATATACTATAATTAGCTACACCAGACCCGATATACTATAATTAGCTACACCAGACCCGATATACTATAATTAGCTACACCAGACCCGATATACTATAATTAGCTACACCAGACCCGATATACTATAATTAGCTACACCAGACCCGAGATACTATAATTAGCTACACCAGACCCGAGATACTATAATTAGCTACACCAGACCCGATATACTATAATTAGCTACACCAGACCAGAGATACTATAATTAGCTACACCAGACCCGAGATACTATAATTAGCTACACCAGACCCGAGATACTATAATTAGCTACACCAGACCCGAGATACTATAATTAGCTACACCAGACCCGAGATACTATAATTAGCTACACCAGACCCGATATACTATAATTAGCTACACCAGACCCGATATAGTATAATTAGCTACACCAGACCAGAGATACTATAATTAGCTACACCAGACCCGATATACTATAATTAGCTACACCAGACCCGATATACTATAATTAGCTACACCAGACCCGATATACTATAATTAGCTACACCAGACCCGAGATACTATAATTAGCTACACCAGACCCGATATACTATAATTAGCTACACCAGACCCGATATACTATAATTAGCTACACCAGACCCGATATACTATAATTAGCTACACCAGACCCGAGATACTATAATTAGCTACACCAGACCCGATATACTATAATTAGCTACACCAGACCCGATATACTATAATTAGCTACACCAGACCCGATATACTATAATTAGCTACACCAGACCCGAGATACTATAATTAGCTACACCAGACCCGATATACTATAATTAGCTACACCAGACCCGAGATACTATAATTAGCTACACCAGACCCGAGATACTATAATTAGCTACACCAGACCCGAGATACTATAATTAGCTACACCAGACCCGAGATACTATAATTAGCTACACCAGACCCGATATACTATAATTAGCTACACCAGACCCGAGATACTATAATTAGCTACACCAGACCCGAGATACTATAATTAGCTACACCAGACCCGAGATACTATGATTAGCTACACCAGACCAGAGATACTATAATTAGCTACACCAGACCAGAGATACTATAATTAGCTACACCAGACCAGAGATACGATAATTAGCTACACCAGACCCGATTTATTTAATTAGCTACACTAGACCCGAGATACTATAATTAGCTACACCAGACCCGATATACTATAATTAGCTACACCAGACCCGAGATACTATAATTAGCTACACCAGACCAGAGATACTATAATTAGCTACACCAGACCCGAGATACTATGATTAGCTACACCAGACCAGAGATACTATAATTAGCTACACCAGACCCGAGATACTATAATTAGCTACACCAGACCCGAGATACTATAATTAGCTACACCAGACCCGAGATACTATAATTAGCTACACCAGACCCGAGATACTATAATTAGCTACACCAGAACCGATATACTATAATTAGCTACACCAGACCAGATATAGTATAATTAGCTACACCAGACCCGAGATACTATAATTAGCTACACCAGACCCGAGATACTATAATTAGCTACACCAGACCAGAGATACTATAATTAGCTACACCAGACCCGATATACTATAATTAGCTACACCAGACCCGATATACTATAATTAGCTACACCAGACCCGATATACTATAATTAGCTACACCAGAACCGAGATACTATAATTAGCTACACCAGACCCGATATACTATAATTAGCTACACCAGACCCGAGATACTATAATTAGCTACACCAGAACCGAGATACTATAATTAGCTACACCAGAACCGAGATACTATAATTAGCTACACCAGACCCGATATACTATAATTAGCTACACCAGACCCGAGATACTATAATTAGCTACACCAGACCAGAGATACTATAATTAGCTACACCAGACCCGAGATACTATAATTAGCTACACCAGACCCGAGATACTATAATTAGCTACACCAGACCCGATATACTATAATTAGCTACACCAGACCCGATATACTATAATTAGCTACACCAGACCCGATATACTATAATTAGCTACACCAGACCCGATATACTATAATTAGCTACACCAGACCCGAGATACTATAATTAGCTACACCAGACCCGATATACTATAATTAGCTACACCCGATCCGAGATACTATAATCAGCTACACCAGACCCGATATACTATAATTAGCTACACCAGAGCCGATATACTATAATTAGCTACACCAGACCCGAGATACTATAATTAGCTACACCAGACCCGATATACTATAATTAGCTACACCAGACCCGATATACTATAATTAGCTACACCAGACCCGATATACTATAATTAGCTACACCAGACCCGATATACTATAATTAGCTACACCAGACCCGAGATACTATAATTAGCTACACCAGACCCGATATACTATAATTAGCTACACCCGATCCGAGATACTATAATCAGCTACACCAGACCCGATATACTATAATTAGCTACACCAGAGCCGATATACTATAATTAGCTACACCAGACCCGAGATACTATAATTAGCTACACCCGATCCGAGATACTATAATCAGCTACACCAGACCCGATATACTATAATTAGCTACACCAGAGCCGATATACTATAATTAGCTACACCAGACCCGGGATACTATAATTAGCTACACCAGACCAGAGATACTATAATTAGCTACACCAGACCCGATATACTATAATTAGCTACACCAGACCCGAGATACTATAATTAGCTACACCAGACCCGATATACTATAATTAGCTACACCCGATCCGAGATACTATAATCAGCTACACCAGACCCGATATACTATAATTAGCTACACCAGAGCCGATATACTATAATTAGCTACACCAGACCCGAGATACTATAATTAGCTACACCCGATCCGAGATACTATAATCAGCTACACCAGACCCGATATACTATAATTAGCTACACCAGAGCCGATATACTATAATTAGCTACACCAGACCCGGGATACTATAATTAGCTACACCAGACCAGAGATACTATAATTAGCTACACCAGACCAGAGATACTATAATTAGCTACACCAGACCAGAGATACGATAATTAGCTACACCAGACCCGATATACTATAATTAGCTACACCAGACCCGAGATACTATAATCAGCTACACCAGACCCGATATACTATAATTAGCTACACCAGAGCCGATATACTATAATTAGCTACACCAGACCCGAGATACTATAATTAGCTACACCAGACCCGAGATACTATAATTAGCTACACCAGACCAGAGATACGATAATTAGCTACACCAGACCCGATATACTATAATTAGCTACACCAGACCCGAGATACTATAATTAGCTACACCAGACCCGAGATACTATAATTAGCTACACCAGACCCGATATACTATAATTAGCTACACCAGACCAGAGATACTATAATTAGCTACACCAGACCCGAGATACTATAATTAGCTACACCAGACCCGAGATACTATAATTAGCTACACCAGACCCGATATACTATAATTAGCTACACCAGACCCGAGATACTATAATTAGCTACACCAGACCCGAGATACTATAATTAGCTACACCAGACCAGAGATACTATAATTAGCTACACCAGACCAGAGATACTATAATTAGCTACACCAGACCAGAGATACGATAATTAGCTACACCAGACCCGATATACTATAATTAGCTACACCAGACCCGAGATACTATAATCAGCTACACCAGACCCGATATACTATAATTAGCTACACCAGAGCCGATATACTATAATTAGCTACACCAGACCCGAGATACTATAATTAGCTACACCAGACCCGAGATACTATAATTAGCTACACCAGACCAGAGATACGATAATTAGCTACACCAGACCCGATATACTATAATTAGCTACACCAGACCCGAGATACACCCGATATACTATAATTAGCTACACCAGACCCGAGATACTATAATTAGCTACACCAGACCCGAGATACTATAATTAGCTACACCAGACCCGATATACTATAATTAGCTACACCAGACCAGAGATACTATAATTAGCTACACCAGACCCGATATACTATAATTAGCTACACCAGACCAGAGATACTATAATTAGCTACACCAGACCCGATATACTATAATTAGCTACACCAGACCCGATATACTATAATTAGCTACACCAGACCAGAGATACTATAATTAGCTACACCAGACCCGATATACTATAATTAGCTACACCAGACCCGAGATACTATAATTAGCTACACCAGACCAGAGATACTATAATTAGCTACACCAGACCCGATATACTATAATTAGCTACACCAGACCCGAGATACTATAATTAGCTACACCAGACCCGATATACTATAATTAGCTACACCAGACCCGAGATACTATAATTAGCTACACCAGACCCGAGATACTATAATTAGCTACACCAGACCCGATATACTATGATTAGCTACACCAGACCAGAGATACTATAATTAGCTACACCAGACCCGAGATACTATAATTAGCTACACCAGACCCGAGATACTATAATTAGCTACACCAGACCCGATATACTATAATTAGCTACACCAGACCCGATATACTATAATTAGCTACACCAGACCCGAGATACTATAATCAGCTACACCAGACCCGATATACTATAATTAGCTACACCAGAGCCGATATACTATAATTAGCTACACCAGACCCGAGATACTATAATTAGCTACACCAGACCCGAGATACTATAATTAGCTACACCAGACCAGAGATACGATAATTAGCTACACCAGACCCGAGATACTATAATTAGCTACACCAGACCCGATATACTATGATTAGCTACACCAGACCCGAGATACTATAATTAGCTACACCAGACCAGAGATACTATAATTAGCTACACCAGACCCGAGATACTATAATTAGCTACACCAGAACCGATATACTATAATTAGCTACACCAGACCAGATATAGTATAATTAGCTACACCAGACCCGAGATACTATAATTAGCTACACCAGACCCGATATACTATAATTAGCTACACCAGACCCGATATACTATAATTAGCTACACCAGACCCGATATACTATAATTAGCTACACCAGAACCGAGATACTATAATTAGCTACACCAGACCCGATATACTATAATTAGCTACACCAGACCCGAGATACTATAATTAGCTACACCAGAACCGAGATACTATAATTAGCTACACCAGAACCGAGATACTATAATTAGCTACACCAGACCCGATATACTATAATTAGCTACACCAGACCCGATATACTATAATTAGCTACACCAGACCCGATATACTATAATTAGCTACACCAGACCCGAGATACTATAATTAGCTACACCAGAACCGAGATACTATAATTAGCTACACCAGACCCGAGATACTATAATTAGCTACACCAGACCCGATATACTATAATAAGCTACACCAGACCCGAGATACTATAATTAGCTACACCAGACCCGAGATTCTATAATTAGCTACACCAGACCCGAGATACTATAATTAGCTACACCAGAACCGAGATACTATAATTAGCTACACCAGACCCGAGATACTATAATTAGCTACACCAGACCCGATATACTATAATAAGCTACACCAGACCCGAGATACTATAATTAGCTACACCAGACCCGAGATACTATAATTAGCTACACCAGACCCGAGATACTATAATTAGCTACACCAGACCCGATTTATTTAATTAGCTACACTAGACCCGAGATACTATAATTAGCTACACCAGACCCGATATACTATAATTAGCTACACCAGACCCGAGATACTATAATTAGCTACACCAGACCAGAGATACTATAATTAGCTACACCAGACCCGAGATACTATGATTAGCTACACCAGACCAGAGATACTATAATTAGCTACACCAGACCCGAGATACTATAATTAGCTACACCAGACCCGAGATACTATAATTAGCTACACCAGACCCGAGATACTATAATTAGCTACACCAGACCCGAGATACTATAATTAGCTACACCAGAACCGATATACTATAATTAGCTACACCAGACCAGATATAGTATAATTAGCTACACCAGACCCGAGATACTATAATTAGCTACACCAGACCCGAGATACTATAATTAGCTACACCAGACCAGAGATACTATAATTAGCTACACCAGACCCGATATACTATAATTAGCTACACCAGACCCGATATACTATAATTAGCTACACCAGACCCGATATACTATAATTAGCTACACCAGAACCGAGATACTATAATTAGCTACACCAGACCCGATATACTATAATTAGCTACACCAGACCCGAGATACTATAATTAGCTACACCAGAACCGAGATACTATAATTAGCTACACCAGAACCGAGATACTATAATTAGCTACACCAGACCCGATATACTATAATTAGCTACACCAGACCCGAGATACTATAATTAGCTACACCAGACCAGAGATACTATAATTAGCTACACCAGACCCGAGATACTATAATTAGCTACACCAGACCCGAGATACTATAATTAGCTACACCAGACCCGATATACTATAATTAGCTACACCAGACCCGATATACTATAATTAGCTACACCAGACCCGATATACTATAATTAGCTACACCAGACCCGATATACTATAATTAGCTACACCAGACCCGAGATACTATAATTAGCTACACCAGACCCGATATACTATAATTAGCTACACCCGATCCGAGATACTATAATCAGCTACACCAGACCCGATATACTATAATTAGCTACACCAGAGCCGATATACTATAATTAGCTACACCAGACCCGAGATACTATAATTAGCTACACCAGACCCGATATACTATAATTAGCTACACCAGACCCGATATACTATAATTAGCTACACCAGACCCGATATACTATAATTAGCTACACCAGACCCGATATACTATAATTAGCTACACCAGACCCGAGATACTATAATTAGCTACACCAGACCCGATATACTATAATTAGCTACACCCGATCCGAGATACTATAATCAGCTACACCAGACCCGATATACTATAATTAGCTACACCAGAGCCGATATACTATAATTAGCTACACCAGACCCGAGATACTATAATTAGCTACACCCGATCCGAGATACTATAATCAGCTACACCAGACCCGATATACTATAATTAGCTACACCAGAGCCGATATACTATAATTAGCTACACCAGACCCGGGATACTATAATTAGCTACACCAGACCAGAGATACTATAATTAGCTACACCAGACCCGATATACTATAATTAGCTACACCAGACCCGAGATACTATAATTAGCTACACCAGACCCGATATACTATAATTAGCTACACCCGATCCGAGATACTATAATCAGCTACACCAGACCCGATATACTATAATTAGCTACACCAGAGCCGATATACTATAATTAGCTACACCAGACCCGAGATACTATAATTAGCTACACCCGATCCGAGATACTATAATCAGCTACACCAGACCCGATATACTATAATTAGCTACACCAGAGCCGATATACTATAATTAGCTACACCAGACCCGGGATACTATAATTAGCTACACCAGACCAGAGATACTATAATTAGCTACACCAGACCAGAGATACTATAATTAGCTACACCAGACCAGAGATACGATAATTAGCTACACCAGACCCGATATACTATAATTAGCTACACCAGACCCGAGATACTATAATCAGCTACACCAGACCCGATATACTATAATTAGCTACACCAGAGCCGATATACTATAATTAGCTACACCAGACCCGAGATACTATAATTAGCTACACCAGACCCGAGATACTATAATTAGCTACACCAGACCAGAGATACGATAATTAGCTACACCAGACCCGATATACTATAATTAGCTACACCAGACCCGAGATACTATAATTAGCTACACCAGACCCGAGATACTATAATTAGCTACACCAGACCCGATATACTATAATTAGCTACACCAGACCAGAGATACTATAATTAGCTACACCAGACCCGAGATACTATAATTAGCTACACCAGACCCGAGATACTATAATTAGCTACACCAGACCCGATATACTATAATTAGCTACACCAGACCCGAGATACTATAATTAGCTACACCAGACCCGAGATACTATAATTAGCTACACCAGACCAGAGATACTATAATTAGCTACACCAGACCAGAGATACTATAATTAGCTACACCAGACCAGAGATACGATAATTAGCTACACCAGACCCGATATACTATAATTAGCTACACCAGACCCGAGATACTATAATCAGCTACACCAGACCCGATATACTATAATTAGCTACACCAGAGCCGATATACTATAATTAGCTACACCAGACCCGAGATACTATAATTAGCTACACCAGACCCGAGATACTATAATTAGCTACACCAGACCAGAGATACGATAATTAGCTACACCAGACCCGATATACTATAATTAGCTACACCAGACCCGAGATACTATAATTAGCTACACCAGACCCGAGATACTATAATTAGCTACACCAGACCCGATATACTATAATTAGCTACACCAGACCAGAGATACTATAATTAGCTACACCAGACCCGATATACTATAATTAGCTACACCAGACCAGAGATACTATAATTAGCTACACCAGACCCGATATACTATAATTAGCTACACCAGACCCGATATACTATAATTAGCTACACCAGACCAGAGATACTATAATTAGCTACACCAGACCCGATATACTATAATTAGCTACACCAGACCCGAGATACTATAATTAGCTACACCAGACCAGAGATACTATAATTAGCTACACCAGACCCGATATACTATAATTAGCTACACCAGACCCGAGATACTATAATTAGCTACACCAGACCCGATATACTATAATTAGCTACACCAGACCCGAGATACTATAATTAGCTACACCAGACCCGAGATACTATAATTAGCTACACCAGACCCGATATACTATGATTAGCTACACCAGACCAGAGATACTATAATTAGCTACACCAGACCCGAGATACTATAATTAGCTACACCAGACCCGAGATACTATAATTAGCTACACCAGACCCGATATACTATAATTAGCTACACCAGACCCGATATACTATAATTAGCTACACCAGACCCGAGATACTATAATCAGCTACACCAGACCCGATATACTATAATTAGCTACACCAGAGCCGATATACTATAATTAGCTACACCAGACCCGAGATACTATAATTAGCTACACCAGACCCGAGATACTATAATTAGCTACACCAGACCAGAGATACGATAATTAGCTACACCAGACCCGAGATACTATAATTAGCTACACCAGACCCGATATACTATGATTAGCTACACCAGACCCGAGATACTATAATTAGCTACACCAGACCAGAGATACTATAATTAGCTACACCAGACCCGAGATACTATAATTAGCTACACCAGAACCGATATACTATAATTAGCTACACCAGACCAGATATAGTATAATTAGCTACACCAGACCCGAGATACTATAATTAGCTACACCAGACCCGATATACTATAATTAGCTACACCAGACCCGATATACTATAATTAGCTACACCAGACCCGATATACTATAATTAGCTACACCAGAACCGAGATACTATAATTAGCTACACCAGACCCGATATACTATAATTAGCTACACCAGACCCGAGATACTATAATTAGCTACACCAGAACCGAGATACTATAATTAGCTACACCAGAACCGAGATACTATAATTAGCTACACCAGACCCGATATACTATAATTAGCTACACCAGACCCGATATACTATAATTAGCTACACCAGACCCGATATACTATAATTAGCTACACCAGACCCGAGATACTATAATTAGCTACACCAGAACCGAGATACTATAATTAGCTACACCAGACCCGAGATACTATAATTAGCTACACCAGACCCGATATACTATAATAAGCTACACCAGACCCGAGATACTATAATTAGCTACACCAGACCCGAGATTCTATAATTAGCTACACCAGACCCGAGATACTATAATTAGCTACACCAGAACCGAGATACTATAATTAGCTACACCAGACCCGAGATACTATAATTAGCTACACCAGACCCGATATACTATAATAAGCTACACCAGACCCGAGATACTATAATTAGCTACACCAGACCCGAGATTCTATAATTAGCTACACCAGACCCGAGATACTATAATTAGCTACACCAGACCCTGTTCGCGCTTTCAGACCTTTGGCAGTTTAACCCGCCAAATTAGAATGTCTTCTAGATAATAAATCTGCTTTTTAGTCTATGACAAGTATTTGATTCACTACACTAGTCGAAACCAATCCGTGCGCGACCATTCACCCGCTGGATATTCCCGGGAGATTGGGTTCGACGGTTTAATTTGTATTGCTATGTAAGCCTAATGTATTATTCGACTGACAGTATTATATAATCTCTGACAATATTATTCACCTTCGGTAATATTAACAGTTCCTTTAGGACGTGGCGCTTTATCTACATAAACA
>JAUCBJ010008627.1:0-86762 GCA_032718475.1 Nemertoderma westbladi | reverse complement strand
GTCTGGGGGAAGTGAACAAGATATTTAGGGGGATGAGACACGAGTCTGGGGGAAGTGAACAAGATATTTAGGAGGATGAGACACAATTCTGGGGGGAGTAAATGAGAAATTAGATATTTAGGAGGGTGAGACACGAGTCTGGGGGAAGTAAACAAGATATTTAGGGGGATGAGACACGAGTCTGGGGGAAGTGAACAAGATATTTAGGGGGATGAGACACGAGTCTGGGGGAAGTGAACAAGATATTTAGGAGGATGAGACACAATTCAGGGGTAAGTAAATGAGAAATTAGATATTTAGGAGGGTGAGACACGAGTCTGGGGGAAGTGAACAAGATATTTAGGGGGATGAGACATGAGTCTGGGGGAAGTGAACAAGATATTTAGGAGGATGAGACACAATTCTGGGGGAAGTAAATGAGAAATTAGATATTTAGGAGGGTGAGACACGAGTCTGGGGGAAGTGAACAAGATATTTAGGAGGATGAGACACAATTCTGGGGGAAGTAAATGAGAAATTAGATATTTAGGAGGGTGAGACACGAGTCTGGGGGAAGCAAACAAGAGCTTTAGGGAGATGCGACACGAGTCTGGGGAAAGTAAACAAGATATTTAGGAGGATGAGACACAATTCTGGGGGAAGTAAATGAGAAATGAGATATTTAGGAGGGTGAGACACGAGTCTGGGGGAAGTAAACAAGAGCTTTAGGGAGATGCGACACGAGTCTGGGGGAAGTAAACAAGATATTTAGGAGGATGAGACACAATTCTGGGGGGAGTAAATGAGAAATGAGATATTTAGGAGGGTGAGACACGAGTCTGGGGGAAGTAAACAAGAGCTTTAGGGAGATGCGACACGAGTCTGGGGGAAGTAAACAAGATATTTAGAAGGATGAGACACAATTCTGGGGGAAGTAAATGAGAAATTAGATATTTAGGAGGGCGAGACACGAGTCTGGGGGAAGTAAACAAGATATATTTAGGAGGGTGAGACACGAGTCTGGGGGAAGTAAACAAGATATTTAGGGGGATGAGACACAATTCTGGGGGAAGTAAATGAGAAATGAGATATTTAGGAGGGTGAGACACGAGTCTGGGGGAAGTAAACAAGATATTTAGGGGGATGATACACGTGTCTGGGGGAAGTAAATGAGATATTTAGGGGGATGAGACACAATTCTGGGGGAAGTAAATGAGAAATGAGATATTTAGGAGGGTGAGACACGAGTCTGGGGGAAGTAAACAAGATATTTAGGGGGATGATACACGAGTCTGGGGGAAGTGAACAAGAGCTTTAGGGGGATGAGACACGAGTCTCAGTCTGGGGGAAGTAAACAAGAGCTTTAGGGGGATGAGACACAATTCTGGGGGAAGTAAATGAGAAATGAGATATTTAGGAGGGTGAGACACGAGTCTGGGGGAAGTGAACAAGAGCTTTAGGGGGATGCGACACGAGTCTGGGGAAAGTAAACGAGAGATTTAGGAGGGTGAGACACAATTCTGGGGGAAGTAAATGAGAAATTAGATATTTAGGAGGGTGAGACACGAGTCTGGGGGAAGTGAACAAGAGCTTTAGGGGGATGAGACACGAGTCTGGGGGAAGTAAACAAGATATTTAGGAGGATGAGACACGAGTCTGGGGGAAGTTAGGATATTATCGGGGAAAATAAACCAAATTAGTTGGGGAGGGGGGGGGGGGGATGTCTCTGTACACGATCGCCTGTCTCAACTAAACACACCTTTAGTATCCAACCGGGAAATACAACCAATTGATATAGAGTACATTTGACAACGAATATTATCGTATCCAAACAATATAATAGACTAACCGTGCAACTTTGTAGAATAGGTTCGTTCCATCCATGTAAGTCGATCAATCTATAAAGAGCTGCTAATTTACAACGAGTTAGTTTCTCGCCTTTCCCATAGTTGGTCGCATCAGCAACCCGAATGTCAGCGATCGGATTGATTGCAGTTCCTGGAAAAAATAAAATGTAACACGAATAAAATAATCTGCCAAATAATGAAATAATGTCCTATACACTAACACTATGCTCTTCACGGCCGGCTACAGAAGGCCGTGATAAGCATACCTGTAGTTCTAGTTTAAACAAATCAAATTAACAAACAAAACAGAATTCGCAACTAAAATAATAAAGTCGCGACTTTAATAATAAAGTCGCGATCTTTAATAATAAAGTCGTGACTTTAATAATAAAGTCGCGATCTTTAATAATAAAGTCGCGATCTTTAATAATAAAGTCGGGATCTTTAATACTAGAGTCGCGATCTTTAATACTAGAGAGTCGCGACAATATTCGTGAATATATAGCATGAAATTTGGAACGAATATAATTAGCGAATAAAAATACAAAATGTATGCCATACTTTACAATTGTTCAAATCATATACCTTTCAATTCAATGTATTATAAACTTGGTCATTTACGAATATAGTTAGTGTACGTACAGGTGTAGTACACTACTCGCCACCCTTACAAGCCTCGTTACGCTCGATCTCATCAGTTGTTCGCCGTAATATATAGGTGACAACAAGGTGAAAAGATGTGTGAAAAAATATTATATTATATAAAATATATTATTATATAAAATATTGAATTTTATGTTGTACAAGATAAATATATATTTATAATTTACAGATTTCTAGTAAACGCTTTGTGTTTATTTGACTGTAGATCACGCAGTGGATCTAACCTTCGTATGATTGGTAATTTGTGCAATATTTTGAATCTAAGTGAGTTAACAACCAGTTTGGTAAAGAACTTGAATTATGTACCCTTACGTAGTGATGATGAATGGAAGGTAATATTTTTAAAGGAACTAACAGACGTACGTTTCCAGTCAGCTGATATTGTTGGATTTAATGTGCAAGAAATTAACGATATTTTACAATATATTGCAACTTCTTAAATATTCAATATTCAATTTTAATTACGTACAGTCCCATTTATTTGCTGTACATGTCATTTATTCACTCCTTTACATTGTATATTCCGTTGTGGCTAGCTATAGTATCTCGTACCTATCGTATGTACTCTGTACCATATTTAGGGATGTGTATGATTGTAACAATAATAATAATTTGAAAATCACTGATCTCTGGGTAAAATAACTGTTTCAATATCCGGGAACCAGAGACCTATCCGGAGACCAAAATACCGCCCTGAGAATCCAGAGATCAGTGACAAGTCTCTGTTTCAACTCTAGTATATACCTAGACATACCTTGACCCCCCCCCCCCCCCCCCCCCACCAACAATATGTACATACCTTTACCCATACCCCCGAATCCCCCCATAGATTGGTTGAAGCGGTAATGAGGAACACAAATATCGGCGAGTTGCTGCAAAGCTTTGAGGCTAGTGGGATGGAAGCCATCCTTCAACTGCGCTTCTACAATACTTTCAAGTTCCGCTCGAAACGCCTGGGGAGAAACATTTAAAACATATTAATGAATGAAAAAAAACAAATACAAATATATACCGCGCGACTAATATATTTATAGTGGAAATACCATTTAGTTGTATACCGGTACCGGTACATGTATAGATTCATAGAAACGGACTATTGAAATTTGAAACCATTTACCTTTACGTTTTTACAAGGGACGGTTTTTATTATTAGTTACTATTATATTGACCAACTTTAACTCGATGATTTACTTACTGGACTATTTAGTATCATAGATACTCTTTTCCTCTGTTCCATTTCCCGAACATCTTGCTTTATATTTGCTGGTCTCATCAATTCTCTCTGCTGCTCAAGTTCTGCCGCAGTAACGGCATCATTGGCCTCGGTTACAATATTATCTACCGTCATCTTTGGGAAGCAGATAGTGAGGGGTAAGTAACTACAGGAATTTTTGAAACAATACTAAAGTAAAGTACTACCATGAATCAAACATGCGATGCAGATCCTCAAATTCAATGCCAAATATAGAAATAATGATATACAAGTAACTGTGAATTAACTGACAATTTATATTACCGGTACGGTATTAACATTTAAATCTAGACCAATAAAAGTAGGCCTACAAGTCCCGGTAGTTTAATAGGCCTACAACTAGGGCCTACTCTATAGTCAGGCATAGCCTATAGTACGACTACTAAGGCAGTATATAGGGGATTAACGTGTTTGGGGTTGGGGGCCTCCACATAATACAGTAGGCTAATACTATACACTGTAGGCCTAATATCAGAATATAAGTAGGCCTACTGAAGTAACACACGTCATAAACCAATTGAGGGAAAGAAGCAGGTTACAGAGGCAGGCTTTTCTAACCAAAACAATAAACGGCCACTTTACCAATTGAGAGAAAGGAGCAGGTTACAGAACACTGCACCAGTACTACTGTACGTACAACTACTGAACTACCTACAGTACCGGTACAGTGCAGGAGGTGGAGGCACTGTAGTAATACTAGGCCTATTGTTAATAGTTATGTATATTATTTTTTATTATTTATTAAAATAACAGCAAAAACCAAGCAATTCAGGAATTAAAACTCGAGATTAAAAAGAAATAAAATTTTTTTTTATGCGAATTTTTTTAAAACCTCAATTATGTTACGTTGGATCCTATACTGCTATAACTATGTTACATTCGATCTACAAATTAAATAACTAAGCTCGAATGTAACATACATTTATTTCAGTTGTGTTTTGATTTCAGGAGTTAACCGACGAAATGATTCGTTTATTTACAGGAAGAAACAGTTTGGTAATGGTGAGTACATAACAAAGACCCAATTAAGTAACCTGCATAATCTTGTAACATGTGTTAACTTTCGTTTATTGTTTTGGTTCCCCCAACATGCCTCTGTAACCTGCTCCTTTCAGCCTTTAAATAAAAGTAACCTGCATAATCTTGTAACATGTGTTAACTTTCGTTTATTGTTTTGGTTCCCCCAACATGCCTCTGCAACCTGCTCCTTTCAGCCTTTAAATAAAAGGGGTGACAGACAGAACGTAATCAGGATCGAATGTAACATAGATTTTACGAATCGAACGTAACCTCAATTATGTTACATTGGATCCTATAACTGTGTTACATTCGATCTACAAATTACTAAGCTCGAATGTAACATACATTTATTTCAGTTGTGTTTTGATTTCAGGAGTTAACCGATGAAATGTTTCGTATAATTATAGGAAGAAACAGTTTGGTGTTGGTGAGTACAAAACAAAGACCCAAGACCCAATTAAGTAACCTGCATAATCTTGTAACATGTGTTAACGTTCGTTTCTTGTTTTGGTTCTCCCCAACATGCCTCTGTAACCTGCTCCTTTCAGCCTTTAAATAAAAGTTACATGCATAATCTTGTAACATGTGTTAACTTTAGTTTATTGTTTTGGTTCCCCCTACACGCCTCTGTAACCTGCTCCTTTAAGTCTGTAAATGGCAATGTTACATTCGAGCTTAGTAATTTGTAGATCGAATGTAACATAGTCATAGGATCCAATGTAACATAATTACGGTTACGTTCGATACGTAATAACTATGTTACATTCGATCCTGATTACGTTCGGTCATGTATCCAAATAAAAGTAACCTGCATAATCTTGTAACATGTGTTAACTTTCGTTTATTGTTTTGGTTCCCCCAACACGCCTCTGTCAGTCTGTAACCTGCTCCTTTCAGGTCTATGGAAACATTGATACAAGGTCTTTCATCTATCAACTTACATCTTTCAAATTGCAGTGTGGTACCGGTATGTTCAATTTTTTTAAAGAAGATGAAAGATGTGATGGATTTCCATATGTATGCAGCTATGCAGGTATGGTTATATAAAGTTTGTAGTGTAGTAGGCCTATAGTTCTGAATACTGGAATATATCCTGATCGTCAGAACGTGATAGCAGGCCAGGCCTATACATGCTACCGGTACATAAAGACAACAGACAGACAGATACCTATACTGCCTGACTGCTATATTCTGTATATTACAGTATTCAGGTATTACCAAGGAGCAAGACTATACTCAAGGACTGGCCAGCCCAGCAGTAATCAGGGGCGGTATTCATAAATGTGACTAACTAGGAACTTGGTCCTAGTCACATCAAGTTAGTAAGTGCTTGTACTAATTCGGTATTCAGAGAAGTTGGTGCGACTTATTACTAACGTATTTAGTACTAGTTGTTGCTAAACTCGTATTCATAGAATTTAGTCTTACTTAAGTTGGTATTAGCTGTAACTTAAATTTCTAAGTTGGTAAGAACGCTTAGTTATTGCCTATTGACCTTCATACATACAGTATGGCTATTATGTTACTGACGACTCCGGCCACATTAGCATTCTGTGTTCATTGCAAATGTGTTGTTACAGAGAAACTGTCAAATGTGACGACATAAAGCTTTTTGTTTTTTAAACATATATCCAACTTAAATTTCCAAATTTCAGCGTACATTCTTGAATGGTGAGATTGCTCCCGAACGGTCCGCGTCCGTTGAAAAATGTGTTTCGCTAAAGAATTTTACCATTCGCGAACTTTCGCAAGATGAAAAAGCGGTAGCGTTCCCACTTCATTCTTTTCCTCTCTATTACCGAATGTAAATAATTGTATTCGATAATGGTAGCCAATTGATTTATCGCCTTACTGAAAATAATTATTTTTCACTAAAATTTTAACAGGAAATCACTAAATTATTCAGTTTCCACTAAAATCTATTAATTAACATTAAATCTATTAATTATAAATTATTGCTAAAATGTGGGAAAGGGCAGCTTACAGTGCCACGTTATTCTAACCTAAATAATGAAGGTATTTTATTACAACAGGCCGTAACAAATTTATTTTTGATTATTCAAAAATCTATTTTAGTGATAATTAAATTGAGTGGAGGAAATATATATTTGATAACGAAAAAAATTTACCGGAAAACAGGAATTGTTTTAGTGACCAATAAAATTAATGGGTATAATGTAGGCTATCGAATACTAGTAAAACAGTAAACATAGAGAAATGCAGGGCATAGCTACCGTCCTTAAGTTTAAACAGAAAGCTTTTGATAAACATAAGTTAATGTACCGGCACTGGTACTAATAGGCTAGAACTAAGTTTAGTAACAGTTTATGAATACTGATATTTTTTAAGGGCTATTTGAAACTTAGTTAAGTCAATGCTCTTACTAAAATCAGTTGATTTTAGTAACAGATGCTCTTACTAAACATAGTTGCAGCTCTTACTAAAAGCTGTCACTAAGTAGCTGTAACTAATACTAACTCTATGGATACCGCCCCTGGACCCCACTGGACCCCCTTGGAAAAAAGCTGCAAAGCTTTAGGGGTAATCCTATATGTTATGTTGGACAATACCTTTATACCGGTACATTGTTTGGTGTATTTGTTATTGTTTTTACATAATGTATAAATAAATCTATCTATCTATCTATCACTAGCGGGATCAAATAGTTTGAAATATTTATAATATTTCTACCGATATTTTTTAAATATAATTCGACGGTTTTCTACCTATTTCGCATACGGCGGATCTAATCACGGATATCATACCGATATAACCATACCGATTGTAAAGGCTTTTGCGGATCCAGTAAGCAACCGAGGGTGGACTCTCTATAGCCGAGGGGCACTTGTATAATAACTAATAATCACGAACCCCCTCCTCTTATAATATATAACTCTGTAGTAGTCAGTAGTAGTAGTAGTAATAGTAGTAGTAGTAGTAGTATATAAGTAGTAAGTAATAGTAAAGGAGATCGGTTTAAACCAAAGTGATAAAGTAACATTATTATATAACATAATCATATAGACAAAGTAGAATGAGATACAGATTCATAATTATTTTATCAAACTCGTGTACTACTTACTTCAATGTGCCAATTGTAATAATAATTAAACATATTATTCCGATTAATCTGCGTTTGGCCCTATAAGATATTATGCTGAAGTGTTTTATATCAATATATCCATGCGAGTAAACAAGAAGTGAAGTAAATGTTTATTATTATAGTTTTAGAAATTGAATGATATACCCAAGATAGTGAAATAAATAATTTACCACAAATTGCCATTTGATCAGATATATCAAAGCAGCGTCTTTAGTATAATACCGTAATAGTATCAATTAACTCTGTTATACAATGTAAATATACTAAATCTATTTATAAATATATTATGAGCCCTACATTGTATATTTCTCCTACAGGTAGACAATGTAGTATGTTAAAACTTGATATAATTTGGTATAATGTATAACATATTACAAATAAGACTGAGGCAGCTAAACTATATTGCAAAGAAATCAAATATCCTAAAGTAATATACTAGACCCTCCCTCCACCCTATAAATAGTGTTCACCACCTACCCCACCCACCGCCCTTATTACTTCATAATAATGAAAGATAGTACTGGCGCTCCGGTCACTCCGTTCCCTCCGCTGGGGGGGTTAAGTTGTAGGTTTTGACACTATGCAAAATCCGAGCACAGAGTTAGAAGCGCATTGGATAGGTGAACATTTCTTGCAGTGAAAGTATTTCCATACATATTATAGTTTTCGAGATAGTCAGACATGAGTAGCTAAAATTTGAATTTTTTTCGGTAAAGTATGATTTCACCGGTACCTGTCATCCGAAATATGGATTGTGATATATCGTTAAATGCGGGTTCACTAACTGTACATTCACATATTTTCAAGGAAAAAATTTGATCAAGCGTTTTCGAAATATTTTCGAATTACCGGAAGCAGACTTTGGACGACCATATCTCCGGTACCGGTAGGCCTATTGAGTCGAAATTTTTTTTAATCTACTTAGAACACTCCAGTGAATGTTTTTTAGTTTGAAAGTTTTGCCCCAAAATGCTCAGAAGTAATTTCGAAAAAAATGATCATTTCGCGATCATGATCTTTTGACCCCCTAGAATTGAACTTTTTTATGGTCAAATTTTGGCTACCCCCCCTAATTCGAGGCTGAGGAATCTTTTTGTAATGTTAAGTTTTTTCATACGGTGAACTCACAGGACTTGGTCTTCGAAATAAAACCGAAAACATGATCTTTCCTGATCATGGCCTGATCAAATCGCTTTTTGAAAATTTCGAAATGCTCAAAAGTTGCCCCTTCTTAATAGAAGTCGATTAGTAAAAAAAAAATCGGGGGTCTCAAACAAAGTTTTCGAGAAAATCGGGAAAAACCGAAAAACATGATCTTTTATGATCAGGAAGCTGATCTCGAGAACCGGTTGACCGATCGGGCCAATTTTTTTTTTAATCAACTCAGAATAGACCATTGAACATTTCTTACAATGAATGTTTATTAGAAAAATGCTTAGATTCGATTTTAAATATACTGATCTTTTCGCGATCATGATCTTGAGTTTTGACCCACTAGACTTGAACTTTTTTATGCCCAAATTTTGGCTACCCCCCATAATTCGAGGGTGAGGAATCTTTTTGTGATGTAAAGTTTTTCCATACGGTGAACTCCCAGGACTTGGTCTTCGAAATAAAAGCAAAAACACGATCTTTTCTGATCGCGGCCTGATCAAATTGCTTTTTGAAAATTTCGAAATGCTCAAAAGTTGCCCCTTCATCATAGAAGTCGATTCGTAAAAAAAAATTCGGGGGTCTCAAACAAAGTTTTCGAGAAAATTGGAAAAAACCGAAAAATATGATCTTTAATGATCAGGTATCAGATCTCGAGAACCGGTTGTCCGATCGGGCCAATTTTTTTTTTAATCGACTCAGGGCGGTGTTCTGAACGTTTCCTACAGTGATTGTTTATATCCAAAATGCTTAGTTACGATTTTACGAAGTCCGATCTTTGCGCGATCATGATCTTGCGTTTTGACCAGGAAGAATTCACTTTTTTTTAAATCTTTTAACGGGAATCATGACTAATGTGGGGTCGCTGATTCTTTTTGTAATGTTAAGTTTTGCGATTAGAGCAAGCCTTGAGTGTCCGATTGCTGATCAAAACTGATCTTTGCTGATCATGGTCAAGATCATGATCTGATCGCTCCAAAAAAAGTTACCTGAATGTAAAGCCATATGCTGCCTATCGATTGGCGCCGGTCCCAAGTCCGTAGCATTAGCGGTTCTGGAGATATGCGCATAGCAACGCGGTTGCTAGGGAAGCGGACTTTTTGACTCAAATTGGTCCTAGACGGAGAACCGTAGACTTTTTTAACACATTATGTATGGCGAAAAGTCTTCTGGATAAATTTTTGGGGGGGGGGTCTAGGAACATCCTATTGTTCGTTTTCGCTTAGTTGCTGAGATCCTCTCGTCCCACAAATTCCAGGATTCTATAAAGGCATTCTGCTGGACTAGTTCCGTGGCCGGAAAAGTTGTCGGTGTTCTGCGAACAGAGAACCTAATCGGTTAGGGCCCTGACCGTCTAGCTAGTCATTTTCCCCGCAAAGTACTCTGTAGGCGTTTTAGCGGACATAAAAAGCCGTTTTCTTACTGTGTAGGTGTTTTAGTGGACATAAAAAGCCATTTTTTCTGTATGTGTACTTTAGTGGACATAACTAGCGATTTTATGCCGCAATATGCCAAAATTCTCTTGATACAGTGTAGTTCAAATGACGACATCTATCAGCTGATATGTCCACATAGAGCTTTTCTTTGTTCTTTGTTCGGCTCGACCAATCAGAGCGATTTTCATTTTATTTGCACAGAAGCCTCCGGGAAATCGCGCAATGCATTATGGTCTTTGTTTACCTTTTTTCCTGAGCCCAGAACATCGGCTGTGGATTTATTCTGTGTTTCAGACTTTAGCAAAACATTAGAATGGCTTTGATCATAGAAACGTATAACTGTTATCCTATCATATCAGCCCATATCATACCATACAATCTTTCACCGCATTATTTTACTGCTATTTACTGTCGGTTATTAATTGTTATCAGTTGATGGAATATTGCTATATTTGGAGAATATCGATAAATAATCATAAAACCCCAATCTTCTTGATATACTAAAGGTTAGAGAGACCGGTTACATATAGCAATTGCGACTTACATTATAGTGGTTTTGGAGTGAATTGAATGCTATTTCATAGACCCTACATGTGTCAGTTGCTGTTCTCCTTATATATGATTAAAATTAGTGAAGGTCGGCAGATCAGTGTGCAGCAGTGTGCGGTAGTGTGCATGAGTGTGATAGATAACAAAGCATTTCCTAAAGAATGCGCTTTATACGTAAATCATTAGCCATCCCGTTGTGTTTAGTGTAAGTCATAACTCTGTTTACATACTTAGAGCGCCACGTCCTAAAGGAACTGTTAATATTTCCCGAAAGTGAATAATATTTGTCAGAGATATTGTAGTAACGATCAATCGAATAATACAGTAGGTCTACACCGCAATAAGGTCAGAGCATCCGAATCCAGTCTCCCTTAACCGTGGGTGAATGATCGCGCATAGGCTGGCTTTGGCTAATGTAGCTTTATGTGTATCAAATACTTGTTATAGGCTAAAGTCGATTTATAACCTAGAAGACACCTAAATTTGGCAGGTTAAACTGCTAAAGGTCTAAAAGCGTGAACAATAACAGTTATTGCTTTCTTTATTGCAACGTAGGCAATAAAGTCGAAAAGTACCGGTGGACCGGTAACTGGTAGGCCTGACTACCTAACCACCCGAACCGGTACTTACAGCAGTACAGGTACATCAGTATTATTAGATTTTGATAATTATATACCGGTAGGTCTTGATATTTAATCAGGGACGGCCGCCCTGGTTTTTTATTGGGATTTTACTTATTTCTGTCAGTTTTATTTATTTGTAAGTTAATATTGAGCAGAAGGCGTGTAAGCCTGCTCAGATTGGGCAGATAATTTGTAGGCTGGATTGTTGTCTGGCTGTTGTCAGGTCTGAAAAGATTGCAGTGTGTGTAGAGTGTATGTCAGATAAAGTACTAGTTAGGAACGTGGGGGCATCCAGTGCTGTAAGGTAAATCCCCCCCCCCCCCCCCCCCCCGAAAGAATAAGTCGTACTACTCGGTTAGAACGCATACTAACTAACCATTTCGGAGTCTGCATATACTGTAGTTTATTTAGGCTTGATAGTAGTCTGCCAGCGTTTGGTCTGTATTTTGTTTGTGTAGTCTGTACGGGTAGCATAATATTTATTATTCAGAGTTTATGCGATTATTCGCAACATTCACACCCCCAAGTTTATTCCTACAGTAATTGTGCTTGTTATACATACCGTTATAGTTAAATTAACCCCGGTACTACATCAGGACTGTTTGGCGTAGGTAAAGACTGGTGATTTTATGCTCTGGTCACTCCAGCAGATACCGTGGTTCTTTTAGCTGTACAAGTATTTTTTAACTGCTGGTTATTTGTTGTATAAGTACTTGTACCTAATTTAGGGTTTAGTGTACAGTGCTTTCCAAAGGTAATTAGTGTGTAGGCAGTATATTTGTGTTGTAAAGTGGTTAATAGACACGTTGGTTCTGGTAGACCGCGGTAATTAACTTCTAGGTAGGAACACTCCGTGATACATAACGTAGTACTTATAGCGATACGGCTATAAGTCGTCAGACGGTGGTATTTTTCCTATCTGGACAACGCAGTATATTTACTACTACTTATTATTTTCAAATACCGAAGTATCCTGTCCGTTTGTAATAACCAGAAATTCTAACCACTTGTTAGGCTGGTTTGTAGATTTCCTGTAAAATTAACCCTAAAAATTCGTACGTGTAATTTTTGTGTTTATTTAGAGATTGTAATCTCACCCCGTAATTGTACGTAATTTGTAGTAATAAGTAACTTAGGCAAGTATAATTATTTGTTTTAGTGTCCAAAACAATAGGTAGCACTCCACTGAGAGCGTACAGCTTCTGTGTAGTGACTCCTTCCCAGAAATAATAACATTTATTTCAAATATTGACAAAACCCATTACAGGGTATATATATATATATTATAAATCAACTCAAACCGATTTATAAAATAGTAGGCCTGTCATACAACAATTAGGTCTTAATATCAGTTGGACTACTGCTTAAATAACGATAATAAAGTAAAGTAAAGTAACCAAGTAACCCTAAAATTCAGAAATTCAATTATTCTAAAATAATTGACATACTGGTATTTACAATAGGCTTATTATATTTATTTCTATAAATTTGAGCTGAAATTATATACCGGTATTCTGTAATTAATTCTAGTCTATAATTATACTTATATACTATAAGTGTAAGTTGTATACCGGTATTCACGATAGGCTTATTATATATTTCTATCTATTTGTGCTGAAATTATATACCGGTATTCTGTGACAAACCTAGTCTGTAATAATACTTATATATATACTATAAGTGTATACCGGTATTCTAATATATTGTGTATATATATCACGTTACACTGAGTAACGATATCGGTAATTAATTACTAGGCTTATAGTTGATACTGAATTACTAGACTTGCTTTAACTGTAGTTCTAGCAGTAGGCATTCAACTGTATAAACAAACATGTCTGACACAAAGCAAAACCTGTCAGACAGTCTCCTAGATACAACCATCTGTGATCCAGATAGGAGTGCGGAACGTTTGAAACCGAAGTTCAACTCCCCTCCTACTGTAAGAAAGGTCATCCCTCCAGTAGTAGTATCAGACCCTAGGCTAGTCCAACACCGTAGGTCTATCATAGGCACTCGGGCTCAAGTCAAGCGGGGCCAAGAAGCAGCTGTTAAACAGCAGCAACACTCGAGCCGAGAACTTATTTCTCAGCGGCCCGATAGCTCCAGTAGTTCAGATACTGTAGAGTTGACACCCGAGCACCGAGCAAAGATGGCAGATGCGGTTTATTCGGATCCCCTTCTCATTCTTCCTGCAGCCGTACTCACTAGGGTATTGATTGCGGTGGAGGAACACCAAATTGATTGGGCGAGAAGTAAGCGATCGACCAAGGACAGTTATGCGGGATACACAAGGGAGGAACTGAAATCTATTGTCGAGTTGCAATAGAACTTCCCCGGACCCGGACTCCCGTTTAACTTATCGGAAGCTGCCTGGGAAGACTTATACAGGATGGGAGTGACAAAGGATACTAGTGATCCAGCTGTATGGAAGAGGTCGGCAGCAGGATACGTACAGGGATTCTTCAGCTCTTTGGAGCGATTAGAGGAACAACTGTTTCAACAACCCCAAGGACCTCAAGAGCAGGGAGAGCTGCTTTATCAAGTTAGAGAAAGAATTCTAAGAATCAGACTAATCCTATCGGCCTTTGAGGAAGCTTCGAAAAGAAGACAAGACACGTCGTTGCAAGTTGCCGCAAAGACTTGGTTCCAGGGGGTGGGTCTCAAGGTTCAAGGAACAGCCCAGTGGAAATCTCAGCTGGCTGAGCGCTCAACCCATGGAGAATCAACAGACGCTACCTTTTCTCAAGTGGAAAGCGAAGCGACAGCAGAGAAACCGCAGAAGAGGGACGCTATTGACATCTATCTGTCAGACTATCAACGATTTCTAGGTGATGAAGAGTTGAGGAGACGGCTGGCTGGACTTCGCCCTAATAGTGAAGGAGCCAAGCTTGTGTTGGACGCAATAGATGCGGAAATGTTAGCTGCGAACAAAGCTAAATTTGATGAACGCCTCCGCATCGCTAGAGTCCAAGAAGAACAAGTAAAGAAAAAACGTATAGAAGACAGAAAGACAGCAGCAGCGGCAGCGGCAGTGGCAGCGGCAGAAGCGGAAAGAAAAGCGGCGGTGGAAGCGGCCGAAGCGGAAAGAAAAGCGGCAGTGGCAGCTGCAGAAGCGGAAAGAAAAGCGGCAGAGGCAGTGGCAGAAGCAGAACGGAGAGCGTCTGAAGAGACCACCCAACTAGAGTTGGAAAATCTTCAAGAGAAGCAAGACTGCATAAATAAACAGTTAACAGCTAGTCAAATGCAGATGATAAGTCGATCTACTCCCAAACGGCAGGGATTTACATCATCTGATGAAGGCGATACCACCGATCCTGAAGGCGGAGGAAATAGATCTCGTCTAAGCAGGCGTAGAAGAATGCCCCACCGTCAGAAATTGCCTGATTTGCCCCCAGCTGTTAGAAGGCAACTAGCTAGCACAGACTTAGGTAGTACAGAACCCACAGACCAAATTATTAGAGTAGAAAGACTCCCTACTATAGTAGATGAGCCTGAAATAATTAGGCCTGTTCTCGAAGCCACCCCTTCGGTGATAGAGACACCTGTACTCCCAGAACCTACCTCTAAATTCCCTTTGCACAGCACTAAACTACCTGTGCCCAGCAGAACAGCCCCTGAGACAGTTCCTGTCCTGGACTCCAAGCGAAATATCAATGATTTGTCGCCCGTTGCCCCTCGTCCACCCGCTACTATGTTGGCGGCTCCCGCTTCGGCGGTCAAGTGGGTGGATAAGAGACGGCGGGGGATGGATCTCCTGCTCGGGCAGATGCAGGAGACTGTTCAACAGTTCAAGGGCACAGTAAGGGAAAGTAGGTTAGAGTTGCAAGAAGTGCAGCAGAGTATCGCGTTAGAACGCGATAAATTAGTAAATACCCAAAGGGGTATACCACCAACCCCGGTAACAATGTGTCAACCTGTTAGGTCTGAAGTATTTCATGCGCAAGGTGTGGAGCCTACACGCATCTATACTGCTAGTGAAGTAGAAACTCCTATAGTAAACCCTATTAAGGGTAATTATAAACCTGTTGACAATGATATTCCATATAGACCTGATCATAATCCGAGAAATTTATATACCGATAACTCGATATTAAATAACACAATGGCCCAAGAAAGTTTTACACGTCAAATGGCTAGAACCGAAGCCCGTCAAGCGGTAAAGGTGGGAGAGATCATCAAGTTCAATGGAGATGAGATGAAATGGTTACCTTTTAATGAATATTATAAAGATATACAGAACTCTGTGCTATCTAATGGAGAGAAACTTAGATTCCTCATCGAGTGCTTGGAAGGATCTCCCAAGTTAATGGCGTTAAAGTTTATTGGACATCCAGATGGATTAAGCCAAGTTTGGAATACATTAAACATCAGGTATGGTAATAGGAATAACATAGCTAGGTATTTGTATGCAAAATTGGTAGCGCCCTAAAAGTTCATTAGCAGCGGGATTATAGAGTTTTCCGATGAGATTCAGGAGATCTGTAGACAATTAGATTGGCTAGGTAAGTCTCATGAATATCAGAGTTCTATGGTTATTGGAGCCGTGGCCTCTACTTTACCAAAGGGTGGAGTAGGTACACGCTGGGACAAGAAAGTCTTATATATGATGGAACAACAACGAAGAGACCCTACCATGGCTGATCTCATGTCATTCTTAGATGGAGAGGTAAAATTACAGCTCCTAAAGCAGTCCAGAGAGAAGACACCGGAAAATAAGGTAAGTGAGAAACCCGTTTCTAGGAGAAAGGTAACACCAGTGTGTTATACAGACGACGGCGAAAGCCAGGCCTCTCAAGAGGAGGACAGCGGGAAAGACACTGAAAGATCTTATTATGTCAACAAAATGCCTAAAGACGTAAGTAAATTCAAGTCTCGAACCAATGACAGGAGAGAGCAGGTAAGAAAAACTCCTCCTACGTCTCCTAAGAGAATTCATGTAAGAAAGCCCGAAGAAAGAACGAGTGTACACAACGTTACTCAAAGTAAGGTAAGTAACATCAAACCGAAATGTGCGCTGTGTGACGGGCCCCACCGTTTAAGTGCGTGTGATGAATTTTTAAAGAAGTCACTAAAAGATAGACGTGAAGTCATGTGGGATAAGCGGTTGTGTTATAATTGCCTCAGACAAGGACACCAACGGCGAACCTGTTACTCCGACGCAAGGTGTGCAAAGTGCGGCGCGAAACATCATATCTTGTTGCACACTGAATTCGAAAGAAACAGCCCGAGTCAGGTAAGTGAGTCCGAACTACATGTCCAATTCAGTGATGTGAACGACACTGACCAAAGTTCTGAGATGGAAGGATTCTATACGGACGAATTCTCCGACGAAAACAAATCCTGTTACCTAATAAATACCGCAGTGTATCGAGCACTTACGTATGAGAAGGAAACCGACAGTGAGCTCCCCCTAACTACTCCTGACCGACAACCATCTTGGAAAGCACCAACTTCCAACGTAGGAATCCGAGAATTTCCCGTAGTGCAGTTGAGAGTCCACGGGCCTGAAAAGAGCTATATAGTGAACGCCCTCCTTGACTCCGGCAGCACAGGAACATTCATCGACAAAGAACTAGCCGAAGACATCTTTGCTGGACAACCCAAGTTCCGAACCAAGTTGAACATGTCAGGAATTATGCAGGTTTGGAAATCCACAGTCACTACAGACTACTATGTAGGCGCGTTGTCCACCCCCCAGGATGAACTAGGAGAACACAGTATAAGGTCAGTAAAAATGGTGGCGATAAAGAACTTCGCTACCAGCCAAGTGGAACCTTATAACTGGGATGAGGACGATTTCACCCAGCAGCATAAGATACCTAGATTCAATACAGACTACCCTGGAGTGCAAATACTCATCGGCCAAAATGCGCATGAGGCGCTTGAGACATTGGAGAAACGGCCTGCTCAACCGCAACCACTACAAACCTATGCGGGAAGAACTAGAGTAGGTTGGTACTTTACTGGCACTTCCCGTAGAACTCTCATGGAAAGGTTACCCAAAGAACGGGTCTACCAGGTAAGTGAATGGGAAGAGGAGATCAGTGAGGTAGACGACACAACTGAGGGAACACCATACTCCTCAGATAATGACGATATCCACCAACTCTTCGACGAGGAGAATACCATCGACCTCCTTACAGAAAACGAAACTTGGCAAAATCAAGTGAACCTATGTCACCTCATTCATCCAGCAGGACAAGTCGACTATAACGACGAACTGAATGAAGTGATAGATCGCTACAACGCGAAGACTCGGGATGAACACGCCGTACGATTCTTTACTCAAGAGGCTATAGAGCCCAATTCCTACGATAAGGCCCTATCGGTAGAAGAAGAAAGAGCCAAGCAGATACAGGAAACAACTACACGTTTTCTTAAAGATCAAGGTAGGTATGAGATTGGTCTGCCTTTCCGACGGCGAGAACCCAATTTTATAAACAACCGACCCTTGGCGGAGAAGAGAATTGCGCAACTACATCTACGCCTTACGGCAAATGCTTCAGCTAAGGAGATGTACAAGACCCAGCTGAAGAAATTCATTGACAAGGGATATGCGGAGCGAGTACCGGAAGGAACACCCATAACTGAGAGAACGTACTATTTAACACACCATTACGTTCCCAAACCCGGTAAACCCAATGAAGTCCGGGTAGTATTTGACGGCTCCGCACTCTACATGGGCCAATCCCTTAACTCCGAGTTGTTGCCAGGACCCAACTTACTACAATCCTTGTTGGGAATACTCTTAAGATTACGACAATATTTGATCGCCTTTGCCTCGGATATAGAAGGCATGTTCTTACAAGTTAAGGCGCTGGATAGAGATCGAGACAGCCTACGATTTCTGTGGTGGCCTGAAGGAGACTTCAACCAGAAACCGGTGGAGTACTGGATGACCTTCCAGGCTTTTGGGATCATCTCGAGCCCTTCAAACGCCTGCTCAGTAGTGCGCACCACTGCTGATGACAACTGGGACGCCTTCTCTAAAGAGGTTATCGACAACATCAAACGGGATATATACATGGACGACAATTTAAAGTCACTCCCATCGGTGGAAGAGGCCATTGATGTCGCCAAAGGAACGGTAGAGTGCTTGAAAAGAGGTGGATTTCGATTAACTAAATTCACCAGCAACTCCCGTGAGTTTCTGGAATCGATCCCGATAGAAGACCGAGGAGTTAAAGATCTAGACCTAATCAAGGACGATCTTCCTGAAACCAAGACGCTTGGTTTGAAATGGGACACAGAGAGAGATATCCTGTTTTTCCAGCTAAAACAGCGAGATAATCCAGTTCGGACTAAACGGATTTGTTTAAGTATCCTGAGCACTTATTTCGATGCATTGGGATTTATTAGCCCAGTTATATTGATTGCTCGGAGTTTAGTACAACAAATGTGGCTTGAAAACCACTCAAGGGACGATCCACTTAAGGGAGAACTATTAAAGAAGTGGATGAAATGGGAAGATTCTCTACCGTCCATCGAGAACTTTCTAATTTCCCGTTCATATTTTGGTCATGTTCTCCCTACGCATTCCTATCAACTCCATGTGTTTGGAGACGACAGCGATATGGGAATAGGTATAGTAGCCTACCTGAGAGTTGAAACTCTGGATGGAATCAAGGTCGCCTTGGTTACCTCTAAGGC
Organism: Nemertoderma westbladi; assembly: GCA_032718475.1. NCBI lineage: Eukaryota > Metazoa > Xenacoelomorpha > Nemertodermatida > Nemertodermatidae > Nemertoderma > Nemertoderma westbladi. The sequence goes on along the minus strand of JAUCBJ010008627.1, from coordinate 67,485 downwards.
CTTGATAAACAACAAGTTGAAAGTTGCTCGAGCGGAGTTAAAAGCGGCTCTATACGCTATAGCCATCGGCCAGAATGTAACAGAACAGATCGACTATCCACTGGAGAAAACTGTCTATTGGACCGATGCTTTACTCGTGTTGGAGTATATAACCAATGAAGTCTGTCAGTTCAGCGTCTTCGTTACCAACAGAGTAGCCATTATACTTAGTCGCACGAAGATAGATCAATGGAGACATTGCCCCGGAACGATTAATCCAGCCGACATCGCCTCCAGGGGAGCAACTCCACAAGAACTGATAGATACTCCAGACTGGTTAGGTGGACCCGACTTCCTAAGCAAAGAAGAGGATGAATGGCCTCCTCATCTTACTACGGCGGAGATTAGACAGGCCAAGGGAGCGGAGAAAGTCAAACCTAAAACTCGGGTGAGTAAATCGAAGTTATTTAAACCCATGGTAGATCTGTCTGTACTACACACTTCCGGAGACGACGCTTTGGATCCGAAACCCACAGCCACAAATAAGTCTGTTGTGGAAATCAGAGAGAGAGATTGGAAATCTGGAATACCAGACGTCTCACAAGGACTCTCACCTCTCCTGCAGAGAGCGATACATCACTATAGTTCCTGGAATCGGCTCTGTAAGGCCGTTACATATTTAAAGCGATGTTTTCATCATCACTACTCCAGGACGAAGACCACTAGCGATACCGCTCCACTGACATCTGCACAGGTCCATGTTGTTAAAGATCTTCCCAAATACAAGATATCCGACAGGTTTCTGAAGGAGAAGATCAGTTACCAGGAGCATGAAGAAACCAATAAGCAGATACTGAGACTCCTGCAATGCTATGAGGATTCCGATAAGTATTTCCTGTTGTTGAGAAATCCACAGATGCGCTTAAGGGATCGTTTCTCTAGCACAATGATAGATGGGTTAATACGTGTTGGAGGAAGACTAACTAATGCTCCATTATCCTTTGACACTAAGTTTCCCATACTCATTAAAAATCTTGAAATACAAATCAAGATGATTGTAGATGTTCACAGTAAGCTTTATCATGCTGGTAGAGAACGAGTTCTTAGCGAAATTCGAACTCGATATTATTTTCATAAACCCCGTAGAGCTCTGAACCAAGTTCTTAGGAACTGCATACCCTGTAGGAAAGCATTCAGTAGGCCTTTAACACAGCGAGAGGCAGAATTACCTAGGGAACGAGTAAGCTTCTATGAACCACCCTTTACTACTACCGGTGTGGATTTATTTGGCCCTATTGAAGTATATCGTGCTAGGACTATAGTCAAGAGATGGTGTGTCATCTTTGTCTGTATGACTTGTAGAGCTATCCATCTCGATATGGTGAACGATTTATCTACCAATAGCTTCATATTGAGCTTACGCTGACAGATCGCTCGCTTTGGAACTAGTAACACGATGAGATCTGATAAGGGAACGAACTTCATTGGTGCCAACAATGAAATCAAGGCTTACGTCAAAGATTGGAACCAAAGACAGATGGACGATCAGCTAAGGGTAACAGCGTCTAGCTGGACCTTCAACGCCGCCGACGCCCCTTGGTGGGGAGGAAGTTGGGAGAGATTAAGCAGGAGCGTGAAGACCGCATTTCACTTTATAGTGCTGTGCCGCGCGTATCTCACCGACGAACTTTTGCGGACATTAATGGAGGAAATCACCGCCTATCTCAATGAGAGACCGCTTATGCCAGTCTCATCGAGTCCCGATTCCCTGGAAGCGCTAACACCCGCGCACTTCCTACTGAAGAAACCTGTAGCCATGCTCCCACGATCGGAAATCACGGACGGAGACGAATACTGCCAGCAAACTTGGCAACTTATGCAGTTGTTATCCCGTCGTTTCGCTGACCATTTCGAAAAACATTATCTGCCTACGCTACAACTTCGAACTAAGTGGTTCGCACAGCAAGAAAACGTCAGCGCCGGAGACATGGTCCTTATTGTGGACTTAGATCTTCCACGTAAGCGGTGGCAGACAGGTCGTATCATCGTATCTCGGATGATGGTTTGGTGCGATCGGTAGAACTCGTCGTCATGCGACGTAACTTTAAGAAACCGGGAATTGTCTTCGAGACACAGCAGCTCAATCGCCCAGTTGGTCGTTTATGTTTACTGGAAAGAGACAGAGAACTCTCCAGAAACTATGGAAGGCAAGATACTCTTGCCACGACCACCTCCCTAATCCAACAAACATCTAGGGACTCCCCAACGTGACAGCGTCTGGAGTGGGTGTTTGACTATATTATTTTATATCTGTCTTTATTATTTTTATATTTAGGTATGTATTATTATGTAATTTTATTATAATCGTTTTCTTTAATTTTATTTAGTAGAATGTTATTTTAGCGATTATTTAGTAGATTAGTGCCATATATATATTCGCGTTTATTACTTAATTACTTATATATTATATATTTAGTGCGACGGCGAGAAATAATTCTTTTTTCTCTTTCCTTACTGTCCGTAGTACATTATAAATATGTGACTACAGAAAGATGAAATGTCCGTACTTATTAAAGTACAATAAAGCTCCTACTATATTCAAGTATTATTGGTAAGTAGAGTATTAGGAATGCAAAATTCAGATCCTCGTGTCTCGGCTAAACCAAGCTCTGGGTAGACCTTGGTAACGACTTGCCTCTTCTCACTGACATTGCTTCTTGCGATATTGCTCTCATACCGTATATTAAATAATACATATAGTAGCGTGATGTCCCTTTAACAGTAGCGTAAAACGCAAAATAAATCTGTTAAACCCTTTGACCATCTGTAATTCTAGTCGATTAAGATATCGCGGCACCCACCGATATACTTGAAAGACAAAATTCTAGAATCAGTGGTTAACGTCCCCAGACATGTTCTGGAATAAACCGGTGCCCATCTTAAATATTAACTATTAATATTTATAAAATCTGTCAAATAGATACAATAGAGTAACTACTTACAAGTTAACTCTAGAAAATCTATAAATTAAAATCTGTAAAATTTTAGATCCTTTAAAATTCTAGTCTATTAAGATATCGTAGCACTTACCGATACTCTTAAAAGGACAAATTTCCTAGAATTAAGGATTCTAGTCCCCAGACATGCTCTGGAATAAAATTATGTCTGTTTTAAGGATAAATAATAAAATTTACGGGAATAAATTTAAATTCATCTTTTTAATGAATTTGATAAATTGCCATTTTATGCAATTTATAACATTCCCAAAATTCCATTAATTAATAGATCATGGGAGCGGAGATTCACCCTATTAAGTATATTAGTGTGCGAGAATCTCCAATATATAGTCAATAGCCGATAAAATTCATAAAATCATGTATAAAAGGGATATTGACAATTAAAGAATTACTATTAAATAGCATCCCAGATCTGTATGCATGGAAATTACCCTAATTCTACCGCTAGCTTTCCATAATGTCACCATAGCAACAACCACGCTAGAATTAGAAGCGAGTAAAAAGAACAATAGAAAGCTTGCCCCATTGAATAGCATAGGGAATAAATAGTACACTGCTAGTATCCAAGGATACATAATAATAACGTGGCATTCTGGAAGGCACTTGACTAACGGACAAATGGCCCGAATGTGTACAATTTGTGACAGTTGTGTGGAATTTGTGCGTTTATAGGTGAATGTTACTACTAAAGTGTGTTTACAGTATCGAGTCGCAATTGTGAAAGTAGCCCTAACTCTGCAGTAAGAACCTGAAGTAAATCTAAGCCTTTGGGACGGACAGTGGAGTGACTTGTGCCGGTTATCGTTGTCGTTGTGTAGCTACTACATTGGCGAAAAACACAGCGACGACGGTACATCGGCGCTGAGGATCTTGCACTGTCCAGGGGCCGAGATGGTTAGGCAGCGACGCCCGCTAGCCTAATTATAAACTCATTATAATATTAATAAACTCATATACCAGCTATGACTGAGTTGATAGAAGATGATCTTGGTATCAGGGAGCGATATACTCTACCTTTACAAGCGTTTGTTGATAGCTTGATACGCGGCGACGCTAGTCCAACTACTACGGAGGACGATGGTCGTTATATCGAACCGCCAATGTCCCAGGAGCAACTTACGCGTGAATTGGACTATAGAAAATTCACCGCTCGCTATACGCATCGTAATGGTACGTATATGGACTTCTTAACTACCAGCCATCCTATCGATTTACACGATACGGACGATGTAGACACCGAAAGGGAAATGGTTTTATTTAAATATCATACCCAGCGGAGTCGGAACGATAAACCGAGAATAGAACACGAGAATTATATTCGGAACCGACTCGAAAGAGAAGATGTTGAAGAGCCGGATAAACGCAGCGACTTCAATGATTATCTGGAATTTTTGAGAGAAACATATCTCAATATTGCCAGTCAACAAAATCTAGAAACTCGATATCCTCAAGGTATACATCATGACCCTATGATAGAACTCAAACGGCTCTATTTCACTATGATGTATCTTACCGCCGATCGACCGCTACCTGTCGTCCCAGATAGCTTCGAACAGATGGAGGAATATTGTAAAACTGGAGAACGATCACCCGCGTTTCCCCTGCAGGACGTGCGTCTTTGGTATTACTGCGATGAATGCCCTAGACCCAATCAGCAAACGGAAAGACATAAACATCCACGGAGACGTTGCGCTAAACACAGTTTTACACGATATACTTATGGAAGTTTCGAGCGAAACCTGTTCGACGTACCACCTACGCTCGCTCGACTCAAATGATCCTTAAAGAAACCCATGATCAGAGTTCCGGAATACTCGGTCAGACCTCCTCATTCCTTAGTGAGATCTCAAACGCTTGATCCTAATAATATAACGGATCCCCCTGAACTGTACTCGCTATTTAAAGATCTTGTGTTACCCGAACAATTAATCGGTGGCACTCCGGTAGTGGGCTCGCTAGATATTCGCCCATCCTACCTAGCCGGATTGGGACGCGGGCATCTAATATCGCCATTCAACCCGTACAATCGTCCCGGTTTAACCCCGATGCAACCCGTCACCGAAGTCGAGGAGAGTTTTGTACGAAACGCGTTAGACGCTATTCGGCAGAAGATCGGGAAAGGAACTTACGATTGTCTAGAGAAACGCAAATTGCAGCAACAAGTCCAAGCAGTGAAGGAATTAGCTTTACCCCAGTTCGATCGAGAAATCCAGAACCTCGAGGAAGACATTGAACTTGGACGAACCTATTCTCTACAAGAGTTCCTAGATGAGCATTTACAACGACAAGCGGAGGAAAATCAGCTCGAGGAGAAACACATAGAAATGGATGAGAGAGAAGAAGCAGCTTTAGCCCAGCCAGAAGCTCAAATCCTTATGACTGATCTCTATTCTAAAACCATCATTCATCCTTCGATGGTTCCCCATTTCGGAGACAAACTCTTCGCCACGGCACAACTTCAACCGGTTGATATCAACCTAAGGTCTCGGGATCTTATCGCTGACGCTCCTATGTTGCAACGTCCGCCAATCGAGACCGCTCGTGTTGATGGTATACTCGTAGAACCTCCGGACAATAGAGCTGATCTTGTCCGTCGTATGGTACACGAGGTCAACATACGCGCTAGACCTTTACCGAACTCGTTTTATGGGATCAAAGATCACCCTTATTATGTCAATCTAATTCAATATCACATGGTAAAACCGGAAGATCCTACACATAGTCTAAGGTTTCTACCACTAATAAATCCTCTCGATCTTGTCGAACTCGAACAACTGCAGAAACATCTGGATCAGTTAGTGAAAGTAAACTCATTCCGAAAACCCTATAATGTTTCCAGAATAGAGAAAGATACAATACCTCCGTATAATCTCGATGGATTTATCAAAACTCGATTAGTCCACTGGAATCTCGACATGTTATTCGAGGAGGAAAGAATACAACGATATGGAGATGTAGAAACATATACTACACAGTATTTGAAGTATAGAGATCTACCTAATGCTATCGAATGCGCCACCTTGTGGCATCCAGTGGGAATGACTTTAGAAAACGCCACAAAGGAGTGGAACGAAACTCTTAACGTTATCGAGATGTATGGAGTTGTCACTTCCGATAACGAAGGTAGCGTTCCGGTTGGAGAACTGGGAACTACGCGCATGATACATATACGAGGACTAGCTGGTTCTACCCACGTATTTACTCGAGCGTGTTCCGATGTGATTGATTATTCTTTTGAGACCCTCAACGAGATACAAAAGAAACTCCGACATGGACAATTCGAACTCGCGCAGCGTTACGTCACTGACACCGAGCGCAAACCGGCCATGGGTATCGATGGATCAATGTTACCCCAGCCCGTGCTCGAGATGTTGTTTAACGAAAGAATCCTTAAAATCGGCTCAGCTGTTTATGGAGATCTCCATAACGACTTTAGGAACATGGAGAATATCCCATATCCTTTCGTAGATACTCAGCTGATTGCTCCCTGGGCAGAAGGCCGAGGTTTCTTCCGCACTATGTATGCCAATACACCCAGCGGCATTACTAAAGTACAACGAACTTCCATCGGACATCTTGCCTTTCAAGAATACGGATGGAATTTCAAGGTCGGAAATCCTATCAACTATCAACAAGTGTATGGAGATCATTATTCTCGATTATACTTTGACGGACCATTGACCGCACCTGGCGTCGTGTATAGCTTTATGAGTGTTCCACTTCGTCCCTCCTTAGCTATATACACGATCTTTGAAAACACCGCACTTGCCGGTTGGCTAGCCGATGTGTGCAGTCGTACTATACGCGCCCATCCCTTAATACTTGGAACCAAACTCGCCAAGCTAGATGAACACAATAAATTCATCCGCTTTGAATGTTTCAGGCGCTTTCTGACTCCGTTCCGTAACGTTGATAGTCAGTTCAAGGACCGCGCTCTGACTAAGCTCAGCCTAAGAGACTCAGCAGCTGAGAAGTTAGACAGCGCTGGATTCGCCATTTTCAAAGACGTTTGTATACAGAACTTACATTCCTCTGTTATACAAAGACCTCGAATACCCACGGGTTATTCTATCGTGGAAGTTCAGACAGTGGGTTCGCTTGAGGAGACAGCCGCACCTACCTCAGCTATGCAATTGGAAGACGAACCAATATGCTTAGAATCCGAGGAGATTCAGCCTATAGCACCTCGGAGCAGCGACAACGACTACGTTTTAGAATGGTATCAAGGTCCACAATGTCTCACTGCATACGATTATCGACACGCCAACTATGTTTCTCGAAAACGTTGCCGATTATGCGCATCGAGAGATCATCTCACCCCCATGGACTCAGACGTACCCTGCTCCTATTTCCACGAACAACCGGCGATGGAGATCTATTGTGCGTATTGCAGACTCAATAACTTGCACATTTTCGCCGTCTGCCCCCAATTTATGACTCAATGCCATCATTGTCAACTTAAAGGACATGCCAGTTTTGATTGCCCTTTTAACCGCGATCTGGAAAGCGTAGATGAAATGATTACCCTGCGCTACATCCGAGCTTGGGAATCGAATGCGGATTTACACTGTGAGTCACGCCATCGCTATTACCCTGGACGCGCCTACGAAGGAGTTTATGCGTTCCATCCTTATCTATTCGCGTCTGTTGAACAAAAATCACGCACACCGAGTTACGAACTAATGAAGAGTGTTGGTGAGTGTATTTCCACCAAATTTGTTCGTAAATATCTCAGGAACATCAATCCTAATGATATTAATTCATACAACTTGATCAACTTCATCCGTCAAGACCCGGAGTATGGCGATTTGTTTATCAACTCGCATCCAGAGTTACAGGAAGTACATCGACGGCCATACGAATATCGAGCCCGAGAACGCCAGTTGGAAAGAACCATTAAACCGAGGAAGTTTCTCACTACTCACGGTCCACCTACCGCTATCGTTCAGACGACTCGTCAGGGACCAGTAGGAGCTGCTGTCCTAAAACGCGCTCTAAAGGCCATTAGACCTCGCTCCACTGAGGTTGATATCGATTAATCAGGTACCTCGACCGGCGGATACACCGACCGTAATCCTAAACCTTCCGATGCAATTGTATTATACCCTTCACCCAGGAGTTATAGCCCTCCTAGTAAAGTGGCTCGCCCCAAAGAGAAAAGGACTCTTGCTAGCCTCAAAAAACTGCGCAAACGCCGTCCTCGCAAGAAAGACTAACTGTTTAGAGTATTTTTATATTTTAGAAACTGTGATTTTTTATATTTTATAGAATTAAATCCCATTTTCTGGGAGCGGTGTAAAGGCTTTTGCGGATCTAGCTAGTCATTTTCCCCGCAAAGTACTCTGTAGGCGTTTTAGCGGACATAAAAAGCCGTTTTCTTACTGTGTAGGTGTTTTAGTGGACATAAAAAGCCATTTTTTCTGTATGTGTACTTTAGCGGACATAACTAGCGATTTTATGCCGCAATACGCCAAAATACTCTTGATACAGTGTAGTTCAGATGACGACATCTATCAGCTGATATGTCCACGTAGAGCTTTTCTTTGTTCTTTGTTCGGCTCGACCAATCAGAGTGATTTTCATTTTATTTGCACAGAAGCCTCCGCGAAATCGTGCAATGCATTATGGTCTTTGTTTACCTTTTTTCCTGAGCCCAGAACATCGGCTGTGGAATTATTCTGTGTTTCAGACTTTAGCAAAACATTAGAACGGCTTTGATCATAGAAACGTATAACTGTTATCCTATCATATCAGCCCATATCATACCATACAATCTTTCACCGCATTATTTTACTGCTATTTACTGTCGGTTATTAATTGTTATCAGTTGATGGAATATTGCTATATTTGGAGAATATCGATAAATAATCATAAAACCCCAATCTTCTTGATATACTAAAGGTTAGAGAGACCGGTTACATATAGCAATTGCGACTTACATTATAGTGGTTTTGGAGTGAATTGAATGCTATTTCATAGACCCTACATGTGTCAGTTGCTGTTCTCCTTATATATGATTAAAATTAGTGAAGGTCGGCAGATCAGTGTGCAGCAGTGTGCGGTAGTGTGCATGAGTGTGATAGATAACAAAGCATTTCCTAAAGAATGCGCTTTATACGTAAATCATTAGCCATCCCGTTGTGTTTAGTGTAAGTCATAACTCTGTTTACATACTTAGAGCACCACGTCCTAAAGGAACTGTTAATATTTCCCGAAAGTGAATAATATTTGTCAGAGATATTGTAGTAACGATCAATCGAATAATACAGTAGGTCTACACCGCAATAAGGTCAGAGCATCCGAATCCAGTCTCCCTTAACCGTGGGTGAATGATCGCGCATAGGCTGGCTTCGGCTAATGTAGCTTTATGTGTATCAAATACTTGTTATAGGCTAAAGTCGATTTATAACCTAGAAGACACCTAAATTTGGCAGGTTAAACTGCTAAAGGTCTAAAAGCGCGAACACCGATATAATCATGAGTGATACAGTAGAATCGCTCAATATTAATATGTATCTCATAACTGAGCCTCGTGCTGCGTGAAGGCCCCACGAACGTGTATACATGAATTACCTTCAGCGGCTAGGTAAACATGTACAGTAGCTCAATTTGCAAATAATAACTTGCTTTGACTGTCTGATGCTGGCATTCAATTCTTACACCTTACCTTCTGACCTTGGCAATTTTAAACTAACTACTGTATGTACGTAATACTACTACTAGGCAGGGCCTACTGTACTATATGCAATTAATGTGATACAGTGATAGATAAGAACTTAGTTCTTATCTCTTCTCAATTCTGTTCTGCTTTGTTTTGGCTATAATAACTATTTCCTTATACAGTACAATACTACAACTATGCAATCGCTATGTTTTATATGGTTTAGATATATAACAACCTCTTTATTTTGCGCTTCTTCTAAATTCAGTTTAAATTTGATTTGTCACAGGTGTCCCCCCTTCCTATAGACTTACAGTACAGCAATATAATAATACTGTAGTGGCCTAGCGTTCCGCACAGACAGACAGAGTAATGCAGCGTTATAGGTCACGTACTGCCGTAGCTTTAGGTTCTGGCGGATAGGTCCTGTAGCTAGCGTGTGTTAGGCCCTGCAGCTTTAGGTCCTGGCGCATTAGGTCCTGGCTGCCTGTGTGTCCTGTAGCTTTAGTTCCTGTAGCATTATCTGACTATGGTTTTCTATTCACTGATTCTACAATATTCCTAACTCTCGTTTATTGTATTGGTTCCTTCTGTCCTTTCAACTCGCCTCTGTGTAAACTGTTCCTTTACTAACCTGCCTGGTTTATCTTTTGTACCTACTGACCAAACAGCCTAATCTTTCCCATGGCACGGACCTAACGCTACCAGGACCTAATGCAGTACTGCTTCCAGGACCTAACGCACCATAACCCCGTACTTTAACTTAGATTTATTGGTTTATTTTTTGGTTTGGGTTAGTTCAGTAGTTGGTCAGGCCCAAACACTAATTAAAACTGTCATGTAACCCTAAGTCATGAGGCTATAATCTAAGAAAGATTGTGGAATTTTCGATCCCATTAATATAGTAAATTTCTTAATTACGTCGTTTTATTACTCTAGTTCTAATTTGTAATTGCAATAGGCCTAGTGCAGTAGTGGATTTCTTCCTACTGTATTTATCGTTGTTAATTCTTTCATTTGAATACCTGTATTTGTAATTCGCTAATGAACTTTCTACTGTAGTAACTTATTCAACTGTGTTGGTACATTAATCAGTTAATATGGTCAATTTTTTAATTATTACGTTTTTTGTTTAATTTGTATTGTAATAGACCTAGTGAATTTCTAACAATACTTATCTTTTATATTAATTGTTCATTTTAATTTTGGATTAGGCCTATAATATAATAAATAATTTCTTATTAAGTGTTGTGTATAAATTACAAAGTGTTTCTCATAGAGACGGGTCTATTTGAGTTGTTTATTGACAGTAATACAGTAAAATAAGCAACAGTCTGATAGTCGAGTATAGCAGTTTTTCTAGTCCAAAAAATATAGGGCATAAAAGTATTCGAAAAAAATATAGGGCATTTGAGTAAAAAATATAGGGCAAAAAATAACTACCTTAAAAAAAATCAACCTTTATGGCTGGACCAAGTCAGCCATAAATGTTGAAAGTGAGACTAAACATTTGTAATTATGGAATTATCTAGCGGCTAGCCAGTGTTACCTCAAATTATAGGGAAAGCCTTAATTTACATTTTGTAGCTGAAAGTCGGCCAATGATGTGCCTACAGTAGTTACGGTATTAACAATCTAAACAATAGGCCTACCTAGTGCCTAGCAGCCCTGCCCTGCAGCAGAGATAGTGTCCTGCAGTCAGGTCAACTTTTTGCCAAAAATACAACGAGAATAGAAGGCGATAATAGGTAAAAGGTATATGACGAACAGAATAAACTATATAAGGCTGTCTGTGCGTATAATTTCTAAACTTTTTATATACAACACGTGTTTCAAAGTTTAGTTCTATTTCATCAAAGTTGGTTCTATCTCTGGGGGGAGGGCGAGAGTCACGGTTGAAAGGCACGGGAGGGGGGGGGGGGGGAAAATATTATTGTCGAAGATTTTAAATTAATACCAGGTGGAGAGATATTATGATAATCACAAACATAATATTAAAGACGGCGTCGAGACGCCGTGAAGGAACCGAAGTTAAACCGAAACTAATATTTTTACAGGCCATAAGCCGCTAACTATTTTTTTCAGGATATCAACTCTAAACCAGTTTCGAATCTGAGCGCCTGGTTACAAATCTGTATTTCCGCATTACGAATCAATGTGTTTGGTTAAAAATATGAGCACTTGTCACGAATTGATGTCCCTGGTTACAATTTGTTACAAATGGTTGCAAATATGAGCACCCAGTATCAGCCAGCACTACCTATACTAATACTGTAATTTGCACGTATGTTCAGCATTTATAATAAAAAATTGCACCAAGGTAGTGAACAAAGGAGACAGGGGGGGAAGTGGACGCAAAACCTACCTTGGCGAATTAATATCCCGCCTCAATGTTAAATTCTCAATTTAGGGAAAAGAAACTCATATATCTCATAATCTGTTCCTAGTAATTATTAAAGCAGTTAGGGCAACATATATCCTGTCTACATCAAAATTATATATAATACCAAACACCACTCATAGTATTAATGTTGCCAAAACATAATTAGACCTCCAAACTCTGATTTTAATTGAACATTGCAATTAGTATAGTTTATCAATAGTACCATACAGTTAGGTTCATATATGGCGAGTCAGAACTGCGAATAACCAGCGAACTTAGGTGTAGGTTTCAGTGTGTGTGTCGGAAGCCAATATCAGAATATATAACTAGCCATAGTATAATTATAATTGTTCGCTGAGAGAGTTAAGCCTCACTCGTGTACACTACTCTATAACTAAAAAGTCATTCAGGTGGCCAGCTTTTCCCAGGAACCTACTGTAATAGACATTCGCATTCATTGAATCCAGGGCAACAGTTTGTGTTGGATTAAAGGAGCTATCAGCTGGGCAAAAAGTTATACAGAGACAGGTACTGTAGATCCCACTCTGTATTCCCTCTGGTTTGACAGATTAATATAATTAATGTTTGTCAAGCAAGTCACTAACTCACCCCCCTCTCGGATTTTTAAATACATCAATTATTATTTTATTATTAGCTGAGTATAGTACCATTAACGGTAACCAGCACTATGTGTGTAACTAAAATTCATTCCGCTGACCCACAACCCACCACCACCTTGTAGATATTCCCTTAGGAAGCACGGGGAAGAGTTATTCAGCTGATGGGATAATAGTAGATTACTAACCAAGTTAAAGTTTGCTTATAGTCTGGGTTGAAAGAGTGAGTGATTAAATAAAAACTTGGCACAGAAAGTACATCCTTGTTAGTTGGCCCTTTCTCTATTGAATAGAATCACTAGGCCCTCTATACATTTTTCATGCACTCCAGCTGGTGTTTTATCATTGCGCCTATGGCGTTTTTTCGTTTATGACTATTTTTCGAGCCCACATTCTATGGACAGACATGGGACCAGCGGGAAACGATAGTGGTCATCAAAACATTGCGTTATGCAAAATTTTAACAAAATCGTTAGAGCCGTTTTTATGTTATTTCGCTTCAAAATATTACTATTACTATTACTACTATTACATCAAATTCTTACAGAAAGTAACCTTCGAAGAGTTATTCAGCTGATGGGATAATAGTAGATTACTAACCAAGTTAAAGTTTGCTTATAGTCTGGGTTGAAAGAGTGAGTGATTAAATAAAAACTTGGCACAGAAAGTACATCCTTGTTAGTTGGCCCTTTCTCTATTGAATAGAATCACTAGGCCCTCTATACATTTTTCATGCACTCCAGCTGGTGTTTTATCATTGCGCCTATGGCGTTTTTTCGTTTATGACTATTTTTCGAGCCCACATTCTATGGACAGACATGGGACCAGCGGGAAACGATAGTGGTCATCAAAACATTGCGTTATGCAAAATTTTAACAAAATCGTTAGAGCCGTTTTTATGTTATTTCGCTTCAAAATATTACTATTACTATTACTACTATTACATCAAATTCTTACAGAAAGTAACCTTCGGTTCCTAACTAGTGACGGGCCTAGCGGCCCGATAAGGAACCGACTTTTTATTTCAAATAAAAGAGACAACGAGCTCGGCTCGGTCTGGCATGATTGGGCTCGATTCAGTTCGACTTGGCTTGATGGGCTCGGTTTGGCTCGATTGGGCTCGACTCAGCTTGATTGGGCTCGACTCGACTCAGCTCGATTCGTCTCAATCGGCTTGATTGGGTTCGACTCGGTTCGGTCTGGCTCGACTTGGCTCAATTGGGCTCGACTCGGCTCGATTGGTCTCGACTCAGCTCGATTGGGCTTGATTGGTCTTGATTCGGCTCGATTTGGCTCAACTTGGCTCAGTCTAGCTCGACTGGGCTCGGTCCGGCTCAATTGGGCGCGACTAGGCTTGATTGGGCTCGACTCGGCTCAATCCACTCGACTCGGCTCGGTTTGGATTGATTTGGGCTTGACTCGGCTTGATTTGGCTCAACTTGGCACAGTATGGCTCGATTGGGCTCGACTTGGCTCGGTCCGGCTCAATTGGGCTCGACTAGGATTGATTGGGTTCGACTCGGCTCTATTGGGCTCGACTCAACTCGATTGGGCTTGTCTCGGCTCAGTTTGGATCGCTCGGCTTGATTGGGCTCAACTCGGTTCCATTCGGCTAACTCGGCTCGATTGGCTCGTCTCGGCTTGATCGCCTCGATTGGTTCTATTCGGCTCGATCGGTATGATTCGGCTCGATTGACACACGCTGCTGGAAGGGTCAAAGCCAAACCCACGTGCTGCTCGAAGGGACGAAGTCAAACAGTGTGTCTATTATTTGATGTAACTCACGTGCTGCTCGAAGGACGCAACATCATATATCAAGGGTCAAAGCAAAACTCACGTGCTGCTCGAAGGGACAAAGTCAAACAGTGTGTCTATTATTTGATGTAACTCACGTGCTGCTCGATGGGTCAAAGCCAAACTCACGTGCTGCTCGAAGGGACAAAGTCAAACATTGTGTCTAATATTTGATTAACTCACTTGCTGCTCGAAGGGCGAGTATAGAACTAATAATTATGTAAAAATACAATCATATTTCATACAATAATTATTAATAAATTCGATCTATTATTAGTTGCTCAATTCTAGAACAAAATCGACCTGCAACTAGTGAAGACCTCGTTTTGGAATTTCGAAACCACGCTGGTGCGATGCGCGATATCGTGTTTAGTTAATAAATTGAAAACTCCATCAATTCATGTGAAACCAGTAATAAGAAATCGCGATAAATGTAATTAAAAAAAATTATTCTAGAAAAATTTTCCTCAAAAAGTATGAAGTCTTGGCGTTGGTGACGCGAAACTAGGCTAGTGAGATTCAGGATATTGCGTTTAATATAAAAATCGAAAACGCTATCGAATTCCGTAAAGGCGTTAATAAAATACTGCAACTTTTTTGAAATTTGTAAAATTCTAGAACTAGAAAAAATTAAATTTTGAACGGCGCTGTTTGGGGTTTCGAAACATGGATAGACTGAAAGAGGACATCGAATTAAATTGAAAAATAAAAACCCCATCGAATTTGGACAAAGCGTTCCGGAGTTATAGCGGATCGAAAAAAATTGACCCCCCCCCCAGTCGCCAAAAATTTACAGTAATTTAAAATTTTGCAAAAAAAATTTTTTGCGTTATTTTTGATGGCGAATCGATTGGCAGTACTGGCTACGAAAAAATTTTTTTTGAAATTTTTGGTCAGAAAAAAAAACATGAAAAAAGTATATTTTTAAAAAGATTTGATGTCTTTGCCTATGGTCAGAGAATGATCCAACTCTGTAACTTGGCAATCGCTCAAATCCATTCAGCTGAATGGCACAGTAGAGTAAACTAAAGTAAATTCCCTATACAATGTTCTGAAGGGGAGACTGACAGAGAGTAATCCAACAATAAAACATTTTGCAATAATGTTGGCATTAATGTAGCCAACACACTGTACTTAAAGTCATTCAGCTTACATTAGCAGAGTGAGATATTCTCATAGAATGCATTGGGAAGAGTAATTCAGCTGAGGCGATAATAGATTTCTAACTAAACCAACCAGTTAATATTTGCTTTGACAGAGTGTCCTAGGGCCTAAACAAACAGTATGGGTGTACTAAGTATAATAATCTTGGCAACCTCATCGATTTATTACTAAGCCTTGTGTAGAAATGCATTACATAAGCCATTTTTCATCACGACACCAGCTGTCATTGGTGTTATTTTACCATTGCGCCTATGGCGTTTTTTCGTTTATGTCTATTTTTCGAGCCCACGGCTCATGGACGAAATAGCGGAACATACCAGGGACCTTAGAATCGCGGTATCTAGCCGCTGTGAAAATTTCATCAAAATCGTTAGAGTAGTTTTGGCTGTAGATTAACCAGCCAGCCAGTCAATCAATCAGCCAACAATTCTTACAGTAATGAACCTCTCGGTTCCTAACTAGTGACGGGCCTAGCGGCCCGATAAGGAACCGACTTTGTAATTCAAATAAAAGAGACAATGAGCTTGGCTCGGTCTGGCACGATTGGGCTCGATTCAGTTCGACTTGGCTTGATCGGCTCGGTTTGGCTCGATTGGGCTAGACTCGGCTTGATTGGGCTCGACTTGACACATCTCGATTCGGCTCAATCGGCTTGATTGGGTTCGACTCGGCTCGGTCCGGCTCGACTTGGCTCGAATTGGCTCGATTGGGCTCGACTCGGCTCGATTGGGCTCGAATCGGCTCGATTGGGATTGATTGGGCTTGACTCGGCTTGATTTGGCTCTACTTGGCTCAGTCCGGCTCGATTGGGCTCGACTTAGGCTTGATTGGGCTCGACTCGGCTCTATTGGGCTCGACTCGATTCGATTGGGCTCGACTCGGCTTGATTGGGCTCGACGCGACTCAGTCCGGCTCAAATTGGCGTGACACGGCTCAATGGGCTCGGCTCGGCTCGGTCTGAGTCGACTCAGCTCGATTCGGCTCAATCGGCTCGATTGGGTTCGACTCGGCTCGGTCTGGCTCGACTTGGCTCAATTGGGCTCAATCCGCTCGACTCGGCTCGATTGGGATTGATTGGGCTTGACTCGGCTCGATTTGTCTCAACTTGGCTCAGTCTGGCTCGATTGGGCTCGACTTGGCTCGGTCTGGCTCAATTAGGCTCGACTAGGATTGATTGCGCTAGACTCGGCTCTATTGGGCTCGACTCGACTCGATTGGGCTTGCCTCGCCTCAGTCTGGCTCGACTAGGCTTGATTGGGCTCAACTCGGCTCCGTTCGGCTTGACTCGGCTCGATTGGGCTCGACTCGGCTTGATCGCCTCGATTGGTTCTATTCGGCTCGATCAGTATGATTCGGCTCGATTGACACACGCTGCTGGAAGGGTCAAAGCCAAACTCACGTGCTGCTCGAAGGGACAAAGTCAAACAGTGTGTCTATTATTTGATGTAACTCACGTGCTGCTCGAAGGGCGCAACATCATATATCAAGGGTCAAAGCAAAACTCACGTGCTGCTAGAAGGGACAAAGTCAAACATTGTGTCTAATATTTGATTAACTCACGTGCTGCTCGAAGGGCGCAACTACATATATCGAAACAAGCCCCTGTCTTGTATTTTAATAATAATATAATAATATACACTCCCCAACGGGGTAAATGAAATTCGGTAAAATCATATTATTATTTTATCAATAAAATAGATATAAAATAAAAATAAACAATTTGTATTTTAATTATATCAGAAATCGTTGCCATGCATAATGTACTATATTTGGGTCCCATGACCCACCCCATTGAACAGCTTTGCTTACATCTGATAGAGAGTAATCCCAAATTAACTTCCCTCTACGAAAATTATTTTAATTAAATACATGCAACATAGCAGTCTACTCTACAGTCAACAGTAGTAGGCCTACACAATAACTAAAATGGCATTCAGCTTACCAGCTATTCGCATTAAGCTAATAGATATTCGATTTCATTGGATTCAGTGAGTGTGTGAGGGCTATTGGGAGAGCAATCAGCTTATGATGTAATACATTAGAATCCCACGGCTTTTGTTTGCTTACTGTCTGAGTTGTAGAGTGAGGATAATACTTGGCAGAGAAAGCATTTCCTTGTTAGGTGGCCATTCCTATAGAATAGCATTACTAGGCTATCTCTATCCATTTTTCATGAGTGCCAGCTGGTGTTTTTATCATTGCGCCTATGGCGTTTTTTCGTTTATGTCTATTTTTCGAGCCCACGGCTCATGGACGAAATAGCGGAACATACCAGGGACCTTAGAATCGCGGTATCTAGCCGCTGTGAAAATTTCATCAAAATCGTTAGAGTAGTTTTGGCTATAGATTAGCCAGCCAGCCAGCCAGCCAGCCACGAGCAATTCTTACAGTAATGAACCTCTCGGTTCCTAACTAGTGATGGGCCTAGCGGCCCGATAAGGAACCGACTTTTTATTTCAAATAAAAGAGACAACGAGAATTATTATAGAACTAATAATTATGTAAAAATACAATCTTATTTCATACAATAATTATTAATAAATTCGATCTATTATTAGTTACTCAATTCTAGAACAAAATCGACCTGCAACTAGTGAAGACCTCGTTTTGGAATTTCGAAACCACGCTGGTGCGATGCGCGATATCGTGTTTAGTTAATAAATTGAAAACTCCATCAATTCAAGTGCAACCAGTAATAAGAAATCGCGATAAATGTAAATAAATAAAAATTATTCTAGAAAAATTTTCCTCAAAAAGTATGAAGTCTTGGCGTTGGTGACGCGAAACTAGGCTAGTGAGATTCAGGATATTGCGTTTAATATAAAAATCGAAAACGCTATCGAATTCCGTAAAGGGGTTAATAAAATACTGCAACTTTTTTGAAATTTGTAAAATTCTAGAACTGGAAAAAATTAATTTTTGAACGGCGCTGTTTGGGGTTTGGAAACATGGATAGGCTGAAAGAGGACATCAAATTAAGTTGAAAAATGAAAACCCCATCGAATTTGGACAAAGCGTTCCGGAGTTATAGCGGATCGAAAAAAATTGACCCCCCCCAGTCGCCAAAAATTTACAGTAATTTAAAACTTTGCAAAAAAAATTTTTTGCGTTATTTTTGATGGCGAATCGATTGGCAGTACTGGCTACGAAAAATTTTTTTTTGAAATTTTTGGTCAGAAAAAAAAACATGGAAAAAGTATATTTTTAAAAACATTTGATGTCTTTGCCAATGGTCAGAGAATGATCCAACTCTGTAACTTGGCAATCGCTCAAATCCATTCAGCTGAATGGCACAGTAGAGTAAACTAAAGTAAGTTCCCTATAAAATGTTCTGAAGGGGTGACTGACAGAGAGTAATCCAACAATAAAACATTTTGCAATAATGTTGGCATTAATGTAGCCAACTCACTGTGTACGTAACAGTCATTCAGCTTACATTAGCAGAGTGAGATATTCCCATAGATTGCATTGGGAAGAGTAATTCAGCTGAGGCGATATTAGATTTCTAACTAAACCAACCAGTTAATATTTGCTTTGACAGAGTGTCCTAGGGCCTAAACAAACAGTATGGGTGTACTAAGTACAATAATCTTGGCAACCTCATCGATTTATACTAAGCCTTGTGTAGAAATCCATTACATAAGCCATTTTTCATCACGACACCAGCTGTTATTGGTGTTATTTTACCATTGCGCATATGGCGTTTTTTCGTTTATGTCTATTTTTCGAGCCCACGGCTCATGGACGAAATAGCGGAACATACCAGGGACCTTAGAATCGCGGTATCCAGCCGCTGTGAAAATTTCATCAAAATCGTTAGAGTAGTTTTGGCTATAGATTAACCAGCCAGCCACCAACAATTCTTACAGTAATGAACCTCTCGGTTCCTAACTAGAGACGGCGTCAAGACGCCGTTAAGCAAGTCGGAAGTCGTCAATCAAAGGTAAGTTCCCTCAACAATGTTTACCTTTGTTCAGAAGGGAAGTGTTATTTATCTATGGTCAGAGAGAGATCCCACTCTGTAATTTGGCAATTGCTCAAATCCATTCAGCTGAATGACTCAGTAGAGTAAACTAAAGTAAATTCCCTCAGCCTCAACAATGTTTGCCTATGGTGTGAAGGGAATCTGACAGAGAATAATCTTAGCCACTAAATGTCATTCACCTAACAAAACATTTTGAATGCCACAGTGATTAACCCAATACAGATAATAAGCAGTTATTTTTATATTTCAAACAATAATGTTAGTGTAAGCCTTACAGAGTATCAGTATGAGGCTGAGTAAACATTCCGCCTTATAAGCATACAGCCTCCACAGTATTAATGTTGGCCAAAAGATTTAAAAATAAAATACAGTGCAATAGTACTCTGTAACCTACAGTCATTCAGCTTGCACTAAATATCAATCACCTATAAAACATTTAAACATTTTGAATGCCACAGTATGTAACCTGATACAGATAATAAGCAGTGATTTTTATGTGTTAAACTATAACGTTAGTGTTAGCCTTACAGTGTATCAGTATGAAGCTGAGTAAACATTCGCCTTATAAGCATACAACCTCCAAAGTATTAATGTTGGACGAAAGATTTAAAAATAAAATAAGAGTGCAGTACTGTAGTACTCTGTAACTAACAGTCATTCAGCTTGCACTAAATGTCAATCACCTATAAAACATTTTGAATGCCACAGTGATTATTAACCCAATACAGATAATAATAAGTGATTTTTATATTTCAAACTATAATGTTAGTCTTAACCTTACAGAGTATCAGTATAAGGCTGAGTAAACATTCCACCTTATAAGCATACAGCTTCCACTGTATTAATGTTGGCATTAATGTAGCCAATAACCTGTACCTAACAGTCATTCAGCAGGGGGAAGAGTTATTCAGCTGAGGCGGTAATAGATTGCAAACTAAACCAACCAGTTGGCAGCCTCACCGATTTATACTAAGCCTGTGTAGAACCACAAACTAAATCAACCAGTTAATATTTGCTTTGACAGAGTGTCCTAGGGCCTAAACAAACAGTATGGGTGTACTAAGTATAATAATCTTGGCAACCTCATCGATTTATTACTAAGCCTTGTGTAGAAATGCATTACATAAGCCATTTTTCATCAGGACACCAGCTGTCATTGGTGTTATTTTACCATTGCGCCTATGGCGTTTTTTCGTTTATCTCTATTTTTCGAGCCCAGAGGCTATGGACGGAGTAGCCGATCATGCCAGGGACCTTAGAATCGCGGTATCTTGATGCTGTGAAAATTTCATCAAAATCGTTAGAGTAGTTTTGGCTGTAGATCAGCCAGCCAGCCAGCCAGCCAGTCAGCCAGCCAGCCAGCCAGTCAGTCAGTCAACAATTCTTACAGTAATCAAGTCTAACGACTTGCTAACTAGTGACGGGCCTAGCGGCCCGATAAGGAACCGACTTTTTATTTCAAATAAAAGAGACAACGAGCTCGGCTCGGTCTTGCACGATTGGGCACGATTAAGTTCGACTTGGCTTGATCGGCTCGGTTTGGCTCAATTAGGCTCGGCTCGGCTCAGCTCGGCTCGGCTCGGCTCGGCTCGGCTCGGCTCGGCTCGGCTCGGCTCGGCTCGGCTCGGCTCGGCTCGGCTCGGCTCGGCTCGGCTCGGCTCGGCTCGGCTCGGCTCGGCTCGGCTCGGCTCGGCTCGGCTCGGCTCGGCTCGGCTCGGCTCGGCTCGGCTCGGCTCGGCTCGGCTCGGCTCGGCTCGGCTCGGTTCGGCTCGGCTCGGCTCGGCTCGGCTCGGCTCGGTTTTTGCTCGGCTCGGTTCGGTTTTGCTCGGCTCGGTTCGGTTTGGCTCGGCTCGGCTCGGCTCGGCTCGGCTCGGCTCGGCTCGGCTCGGCTCGGCTCGGCTCGGCTCGGCTCGGCTCGGCTCGGCTCGGCTCGGCTCGGCTCGGCTCGGCTCGGCTCGGCTCGGCTCGGCTCGGCTCGGCTCGGCTCGGCTCGGCTCGGCTCGGCTCGGCTCGGCTCGGCTTGGCTTGGCTTGGCTCGGCTCGGCTCGGCTCGGCTCGGTCTGAGTCGACTCCCCGTGCTGCTCGAAGGGCGCAAATACATATATCGAAGGGTCAAAGCAAAACTCACGTGCTGCTCGAAGGGACAAAGTCAAACAATGTGTCTATTATTTGATGTAATTCACGTGCTGCTCGAAGGGCGCAAATACATATATATCGAAGGGTCAAAGCAAAACTCACGTGCTGCTCGAAGGGACAAAGTCAAACATTGTGTCTATTATTTGATTATCTCACGTGCTGCTAGAAGGGCGCAACTACATATATCGAAACAAGCCCCTGTCTTGTATTTTAATTATATCAGAAATCCTTGCCTTCAGTACAAATATCTAAAAATTCATTCACCTGAAGTATGGGTAACATTATAAATTCGTTTTTCGCACAGTAGAGTTAACTAAGCAAATACCGTCCAGGTTGACTGAATGATTTTATTAATGTTTGCCATGCATAATGTACTAGCTGAAGCGATGGCAGACCTAAAAACAGGGAAAGGTTATATTGGAGTCGACCCGGGTATTTTCACAGCATTACCAGCGTCTTGGTTATTGTTTTTTCTGTCATTATTTAATATTCTGTTTAGCAGATCTTGGTATCCTATCGCATGGGGAATTAGTAAGTTAGTTGTTTTATTTAAGTCGGGGGATCGTAAAATGTGTGGTAATTATAGAGGAATCTCTATAATTACGACACTTGCCAAAGTGTATGATTTGTTACTTACGAATAGGTTAACGAAATGGTGTACGATTGATAAATGTCAGGCTGGAGGGCAGCCAAAGCGGGGGTGTTTAGAGCAAATAATGTCGCTGCGCCTACTTATAGACTATGCTTTGTTTAATAAACAACAATTGTTTGTAGTATTTGTTGATTTTAAAAAGGCTTACGACCGAGTTCCGCGGCATGGTTTATTAAATTGTTTAAGATCACTAGGTTGCGGGAGGGTTATGTTATTAGCCATACAAGCAATATATAAGTGTACTAAGCATGTATTAAAATCGGCTGTTTTGATTACTGTTATTGGTGTCCGTCAAGGTACGCCATCTAGTGTTGTACTGTTCTGTATATATATAGATAAATTGGTGCATATGATTCGCTCTGCCGTGAGCAGTGATGGGTTTTTAGGTGTAGTCCAAATATTACTGCTAATGGATGACACGGTAATTTTATCTACTACCCGGCATTGTGCATTGTTGAAATTAAATGCTTTACTTGACTACTGCAAGGAGTCAGGTATGGAAATTAATGAGAAAAAAACTAAGTTCTTCGTCATCAATGCCAAGGCTAGTGATAAAATGCCCTTTGTTATTAATAACCTTGTTGTTAACTATTGTAATAGTTATATATATCTGGGTGTACCTTTCTGTTCAGATGGTAGTGTGCATAGTACAATTAATTTGCATCAGTTAAAGTGCGAGGCAACGGTAAATAAATTTAGTATTTTTGCGAGTGCAAATACCAGTTTGCCGTTTGTTATTAAGAAACGTGTATTTGACGCTGCTGTATTG
This sequence comes from Nemertoderma westbladi, assembly GCA_032718475.1. NCBI lineage: Eukaryota > Metazoa > Xenacoelomorpha > Nemertodermatida > Nemertodermatidae > Nemertoderma > Nemertoderma westbladi. The sequence continues at coordinate 44,328 of JAUCBJ010008627.1, read as the reverse complement.
TCCGGCCTGATTTACGGATGTGAAGCTTGGTTATCAAAAAATACTGTACAAATAGAGAAATACTATTACAGAATGGTGAAAAGTTTACTTGGTGTTAGGTCCCAGACACCTACAGATGTTTGCTTAATAGAAATTGGTACTCCCACATTGAAGTATTTAATTATGCGAGCGAGGAAACGTTTTATGAGTAGAATGTTTAAAGTAGTAGATAAAGAGTTACCTTTTCACAAAGTGTTTAATCTATGCCGAAGCGCGAATACACCAGGTTTCCGAATGCTAACTGAGGCACAACATTTTGCAGATAACATCAATCCACTGGATGAGATACGAAGTAGAATTATGTCTAAACCTTTGTCAGCTACAAAGTTTGTAACCTACCGTAGTCAGTTTAACATTGCTTTAGTTCCGCATCCAATATATACATGTCTGAGACCTTTTGTGCCGGATTACTTACGTATTTATTTTACTCGATTGAGAGTTATGTCCCATAATTTGAAAATTGAGACTGGAAGGTGGTCAAGGCTGCCGAGAGAGAACCGTGTGTGCCGCTGTGATAACCAATCGGTGCAGACAGAGACACACGTTCTCCTTCATTGTCCCATTTCCAAACCGTTTCGTGTTACCCCCTATTTTCACACCAATCTTATTTTTTCATCATTACCGGAATTTTTTCAGAGTAAGGAATTGTATGTAATGTGTAAGTATATAGAGCGTGTTTTAGATAGTATGGATTAATTAAATTAGGTAAGATTATATTAGTTTAGATTATATTAATTAGGATTAAATTGTTTGTATTTGAAGTCATAATAATTGGACGATATTTTTTATTGCCGTAATTGTTTATTTGTAAATGGTTGGTCTGTATAATTTCAATTTCAATTTGAATTAGTTATTCTGTGCCGTAAAATTATTTCTTGGAAAAAATACGTCAATAAACATATATACTACCCCATTGAACAGCTTTGCTTACATCTGATAGAAAGTAATCCCAAATTAACTTCCCTCTACGAAAATTATTTTAATTAAATACATACAACATAGCAGTCAACTCTGCAATCAACAGTACACAATAACTAAAATGGCATTCAGCTTACCAGCTATTCGCATTAAGCTAATAGATATACGATTTCATTCGATTCAGTGAGTGTGTGAGGGCTATTGGGAGAGCAATCAGCTTATGATGTAATACATTAGAATCCCACGGCTTTTGTTTGCTTACTGTCTGAGTTGTAGAGTGAGGATAATACTTGGCAAAGAAAGCATTTCCTTGTTAGGTGGCCATTCCTATAGAATAGTATTACTAGGCTATCTCTATCCATTTTTCATGAGTGCCAGCTGGTGTTTTTATCATTGCGCCTATGGCGTTTTTTCGTTTACGTCTATTTTTCGAGCCCATGGCTCATGGACGAAATAGCGGAACATACAAGGGACCTTAGAATCGCCGTATCTAGCCGCCGTGAAAATTTCATCAAAATCGTTAGAGTAGTTTTGGCTGTAGATCAGTCAGTCAGTCAGTCAGTCAGTCAGTCAGCCAGCCAGTCTCGAGCAATTCTTACAGTAATGAACCTCTCGGTTCCTAACTAGTGACGGGCCTAGCGGCCCGATAAGGAACCGACTTTTTATTTTATTAAATAAAAGAGACACCGAGAATTAGTATAGAACTAATAATTATCTAAAAATACAATCATATTTCATACAATAATTATTAATAAATTCGATCTATTATTAGTTTCTCAATTCTAGAACAAAATCGACCTGCAACTAGTGAAGACCTCGTTTTAGAATTTCGAAACCACGCTGGTGCGATGCGCGATATCGTGTTTAGTTAATAAATTGAAAACTCCATCAATTCATGTGCAATCAGTAATAAGAAATCGCTATAAATGTAATTAAATAAAAATTATTCTAGAAAAATTTTCCTCAAAAAATATGAAATCTTGGCATTGGTGACGCGAAACTAGGCTAGTGAGATTCAGGATATTGCGTTTAATATAAAAATCGAAAACGCTATCGAATTCCGTAAAGGCGTTAATAAAATACTGCAACTTTTTTGAAATTTGTAAAATTCTAGAACTAGAAAAAAATAATTTTTGGACGGCGCTGTTTGGGGTTTCGAAACATGGATAGGCTGAAAGAGGACATCGAATTAAGTTGAAAAATGAAAACCCCATCGAATTTGGACAAAGCGTTCCGGAGTTATAGCGGATCGAAAAAAATTGACCCCCCCCAGTCGCCAAAAATTTACAGTAATTTAAAATTTTGTAAAAAAAATTTTTTGCGTTATTTTTGATGGCGAATCGATTGGCAGTACTGGCTACGAAAAATTTTTTTTTTAATTTTTGGTCAGAAAAAAAAACATCGAAAAAGTATATTTTTAAAAAGATTTGATGTCTTTGCCTATGGTCAGAGAATGATCCAACTCTGTACTTGGCAATCGCTCAAATCCATTCAGCTGAATGGCACAGTAGAGTAAACTAAAGTATATTTCATACAATAATTATTAATAAATTATTCTAGAAAAATGTTCCTCAAAAAGTATGAAGTCTTGGCATTGGTGACGCGAAACTAGGCTAGTGAGATTCAGGATATTGCGTTTAATATAAAAATCGAAAACGCTATCGAATTCCGTAAAGGCGTTAATAAAATACTGCAACTTTTTTGAAATTTGTAAAATTCTAGAACTAGAAAAAATTAATTTTTGAACGGCGCTGTTTGGGGTTTCGAAACATGGATAGGCTGAAAGAGGACATCGAATTAAGTTGAAAAATAAAAACCCCATCGAATTTGGACAAAGCGTTCCGGAGTTATAGCGGATCGAAAAAAATTGACCCCCCCCAGTCGCCAAAAATTTACAGTAATTTAAAATTTTGCAAAAAAAATTTTTTGCGTTATTTTTGATGGCAAATCGATTGACAGTACTGGCTATGAAAAAATCTTTTTGAAATTTTTGGTCAGAAAAAAAACATGGAAAAAGTATCTTTTTAAAAAGATTTGCTGTCTTTGCCTATGGTCAGAGAATGATCCAACTCTGTTACTTGGCAATCGCTCAAATCCATTCAGCTGAATGGCACAGTAGAGTAAACTAAAGTATATTCCCTATACAATGTTCTGAAGGGGAGACTGACAGAGAGTCCAACAATAAAACATTTTGCAAAAATGTTGACATTAATGTAGCCAACTCACTGTGTACTTAAGTCATTCAGCTTACATTAGCAGAGGGAGATATTCCCATAGAGTGCGCATTGGGAAGAGTAATTCAGCTGAGGCAATAATAGATTTCAAACTAAACCAACCAGTTAACAGAGTGTCCTAAGGCCTAAACAAACAGTATTGGTGTACTAAGTGAATAATCTTGGCAACCTCATCGATTTATACTAAGCCTTGTGTAGAAATCCATTACGTAAGCCATTTTTCATCACGACACCAGCTGTTATTGGTGATATTTTACCATTGCGCCTATGGCGTTTTTTCGTTTATGTCTATTTTTCGAGCCCACGGCTCATGGACGAAATAGCGGAACATATCAGGGACCTTAGAATCGCGGTATCCAGCCGCTGTGAAAATTTCATCAAAATCGTTAGAGTAGTTTTGGCTATAGATTAGCCAGCCAGCCAGTCAATCAATCAGCCAACAATTCTTACAGTAATGAACCTCTCGGTTCCTAACTAGTGACGGGCCTAGCGGCCCGATAAGGAACCGACTTTTTATTTCAAATAAAAGAGACAACGAGAATTATTATAGAACTAATAATTATGTAAAAATACAATCATATTTCATACAATAATTATTAATAAATTCGATCTATTATTAGTTACTCAATTCTAAAACAAAATCGACCTGCAACTAGTGAAGACCTCGTTTTGGAATTTCGAAACCACGCTGGTGCGATGCGCGATATCGTGTTTAGTTAATAAATTGAAAACTCCATCAATTCATGTGCAACCAGTAATAAGAAATCGCGATAAATGTAATTAAATAAAAATTATTCTAGAAAAATTTTCCTCAAAAAGTATGAAGTCTTGGCGTTGGTGACGCGAAACTAGGCTAGTGAGATTCAGGATATTGCGTTTAATATAAAAATCGAAAACGCTATCGAATTCCGTAAAGGCGTTAATAAAATACTGAAACTTTTTTGAAATTTGTAAAATTCTAGAACTGGAAAAAAATATTTTTTGAACGGCGCTGTTTGGGGTTTGGAAACATGGATAGGCTGAAAGAGGACATCTAATTAAGTTGAAAAATGAAAACCCCATCGAATTTAGACAAAGCGTTCCGGAGTTATAGCGGATCGAAAAAAATTGACCCCCCCCAGTCGCCAAAAATTTACAGTAATTTAAAATTTTGCAAAAAAAATTTTTTGCGTTATTTTTGATGGCGAATCGATTGGCAGTACTGGCTACGAAAAATTTTTTTTGAAATTTTTGGTCAGAAAAAAAACATGGAAAAAGTATATTTTTAAAAAGATTTGATGTCTTTGCCTATGGTCAGAGAATGATCCAACTCTGTAACTTGGCAATCGCTCAAATCCATTCAGCTGAATGGCACAGTAGAGTAAACTAAAGTAAATTCCCTATACAATGTTCTGAAGGGGTGACTGAAGAGAGTAATCCAACAATAAAACATTTTGCAATAATGTTGGCATTAATGTAGCCAACACACTGTACTTAACAGTCATTCAGCTTACATTAGCAGAGTGAGATATTACCATAGATTGCATTGGGAAGAGTAATTCAGCTGAGGCGATATTAGATTTCAAACTAAACCAACCAGTTCATAATGTTTGCTTTGACAGAGAGTGGTGGCCTATACAAACAGTATGGGTGTACTGAGTATAATAATCTTGGCAACCTCATCGATTTATTACTAAGCCTTCTGTAGAAATGCATTACATAAGCCATTTTTCATCACGACACCAGCTGTCATGGGTGTTATTTTACCATTGTGCCTATGGCGTTTTTTCGTTTATGTCTATTTTTCGAGCCCACGGCTCATGGACGAAATAGCGGAACATACAAGGGACCTTAGAATCGCGGTATCTAGCCGCTGTGAAAATTTCATCAAAATCGTTAGAGTAGTTTTGGCTGTAGATCAGTCAGTCAGTCAGTCAGCCAGCCAGCCAGCCAGTCTCGAGCAATTCTTACAGTAATGAACCTCTCGGTTCCTAACTAGTGACGGGCCTAGCGGCCCGATAAGGAACCGACTTTTTATTTTAAATAAAAGAGACAACGAGAATTAGTATAGAACTAATAATTATGTAAAAATACAATCATATTTCATACAATAATTATTAATAAATTCGATCTATTATTAGTTGCTCAATTCTAGAACAAAATCGACCTGCAACTAGTGAAGACCTCGTTTTGGAATTTCGAAACCACGCTGGTGCGATGCGCGATATCGTGTTTAGTTAATAAATTGAAAACTCCATCAATTCATGTGCAACCAGTAATAAGAAATCGCGATAAATGTAATTAAATGAAAATTATTCTAGAAAAATTATCCTCAAAAAGTATGAAGTCTTGGCGTTGGTGACGCGAAACTAGGCTAGTGAGATTCAGGATATTGCGTTTAATATAAAAATCGAAAACGCTATCGAATTCCGTAAAGGCGTTAATAAAATACTGCAACTTTTTTGAAATTTGTAAAATTCTAGAACTAGAAAAAATTAAATTTTGAACGGCGCTGTTTGGGGTTTGGAAACATGGATAGGCTGAAAGAGGACATCGAATTAAGTTGAAAAATGAAAACCCCATCGAATTTGGACAAAGCGTTCCGGAGTTATAGCGGATCGAAAAAAATTGACCCCCCCCCCCAGTCGCCAAAAATTTACAGTAATTTAAAATTTTGCAAAAAAAAATTTTTGCGTTATTTTTGATGGCGAATCGATTGGCAGTACTGGCTACGAAAAAATTTTTTTTGAAATTTTTGGTCAGAAAAAAAAACATGGAAAAAGTATATTTTTAAAAAGATTTGATGTCTTTGCCTATGGTCAGAGAATGATCCAACTCTGTAACTTGGCAATTGCTCAAATCCATTCAGCTGAATGGCACAGTAGAGTAAACTAAACTAAATTCCCTATACAATGTTCTGAAGGGGAGACTGACAGAGAGTAATCCAACAATAAAACATCTTGCAATAATGTTGGCATTAATGTAGCCAACTCACTGTGTACGTAACAGTCATTCAGCTTACATTAGCAGAGTGAGATATTCCCATAGATTGCATTGGGAAGAGTAATTCAGCTGAGGCGATATTAGATTTCAAACTAAACCAGCCAGTTCATAATGTTTGCTTTGACAGAGAGTGGTGGCCTATACAAACAGTATGGGTGTACTGAGTATAATAATCTTGGCAACCTCATCGATTTATTACTAAGCCTTCTGTAGAAATGCATTACATAAGCCATTTTTCATCACGACACCAGCTGTCATGGGTGTTATTTTACCATTGCGCCTATGGCGTTTTTTCGTTTATGTCTATTTTTCGAGCCCACGGCTCATGGACGAAATAGCGGAACATACCAGGGACCTTAGAATCGCGGTATCTAGCCGCTGTGAAAATTTCATCAAAATCGTTAGAGTAGTTTTGGCTGTAGATTAGTCAGTCAGTCAGTCAGCCAGCCAGTCTCGAGCAATTCTTACAGTAATGAACCTCTCGGTTCCTAACTAGTGACGGGCCTAGCGGCCCGATAAGGAACCGACTTTTTATTTCAAATAAAAGAGACAACGAGCTCGGCTCGGTCTTGCACGATTGGGCACGATTTAGATCGACTTGGCTTGATCGGCTCAGTTTGGCTCGATTAGGCTCGGCTCGGCTCGGCTCGGCTGAGCTCGGCTCGGCTCGGCTCGGCTGAGCTCGGCTCGGCTCGGCTCGGCTCAGCTCGGCACGGCTCGGTTCGGCTCGGTTCGGCTCGGCACAGCTTGGCTTGGCTCGGCTCGGCTCGGCTCGGCTCGGCTCGGCTCGGCTCGGCACGGCTCGGCTCGGCTCAGTTCGGCTCAGCTCGGCTTGGCTCGGCTCGGCTCGGCTCGGCTCTGCTCGGCTCGGCATGGCTGGGCTCGGCTCGGCTCGGCTCGGCTCGGCTCGGCTCGGCTCGGCTCGGCACGGCTCGGCTCGGCTCGGCTCGGCTCGGCTCGGCTCGGCTCGGCTCGGCTCGGCTCGGCTCGGCTCGGCTCGGCTCGGCTCGGCTCGGCTCGGCTCGGCTCGGCTCGGCTCGGCTCGGCTCGGCTCTGCTCGGCTCGGCTCGGCTCGGCTCGGCTCGGCTCGACTCGACTCGGCTCTGTTCGGCTCGGCTCGGCTCGGCTCGGCTCGGCTCGGCTCGGCTCGGCTCGGCTCGGCTCGGCTCGGCTCGGCTCGGCTCGGCTCGGCTCGGCTCGGCTCGGCTCGGCTCGGCTCGGCTCGGCTCGGCTCGGCTTGGCTCGGCTCGGCTCGGCTCGGCACGGCTCGGCTCGGCTCGGCTCGGCTCGGCTCGGCTCGGCTCGGCTCGGCTCGGCTCGGCTCGGCTCGGCTCGGCTCTGCTCGGCTCGGCTCGGCTCGGCTCGGCTCGACTCGACTCGGCTCTGTTCGGCTCGGCTCGGCTCGGCTCGGCTCGGCTCGGCTCGGCTCGGCTCGGCTCGGCTCGGCTCGGCTCGGCTCGGCTCGGCTCGGCTCGGCTTGGCTTGGCTTGGCTCGGCTCGGCACAGCTCGGCTCGGCTCGGCTCGGCTCGGCTCGGCTCGGCTCGGCTCGGCTCGGCTCGGCTCGGCTCGGCTCGGCTCGGCTCGGCTCGGCTCGGCTCGGCTCGGCTCGGCTCGGCACGGCTCGGCTCGGCTCAGATCGGCACGGCTCGGCTCGGTTCGGCTCAGCTGGGCTTGGCTCGGCTCGGCTCGGCTCGGCTCGGCTCGGCTCGGCACGGCTCGGCTCGGCTCGGCTCAGCTCGGCACGGCTCGGTTCGGCTCGGTTCGGCTCGGCACAGCTTGGCTTGGCTCGGCTCGGCTCGGCTCGGCTCGGCTCGGCTCGGCTCGGCTCGGCTCGGCTCGGCTCGGCTCGGCACGGCTCGGCTCGGCTCGGTTCGGCTCAGCTCGGCTCGGCTCGGCTCGGCTCGGCTCTGCTCGGCTCGGCACGGCTCGGCTCGGCTCGGCTCGGCTCGGCTCGGCTCGGCTCGGCTCGGCTCGGCACGGCTCGGCTCGGTTCGGCTCAGCTCGGCTCGGCTCGGCTCGGCTCGGCTCGGCTCGGCTCGGCTCGGCTCGGCTCGGCTCGGCTCGGTTCGGCTCGGCTTGGCTCGGCTCGGCTCGGTCTGAGTCGACTCAGCTCGACTCAGCTTGATTCGGCTCGATTGGGTTCGACTTGGCTCGGTCCGGCTCGGCTTAGCTCAATTGGGCTTGATTCGGCTCAATTCGCACGACTCGGCTCGATTGGGATTGATTGGGCTTGACTTGGCTCGATTTGGCTCAACTTGGCTCAGTCCAGCTCAATTTGGCTCGACTAGGCTTGATTGGGCTCGACTCGGCTCTATTGGGCTCGACTCGACTCGATTGGGCTTGACTCGGCTCAGTCTGGCTTGAGTCGGCTTGATTGGGCTCAACTCGGCTCTGTTCGGCTCGATTGGGCTCGACTCGGCTTGATCACCTCTATTGGTTCTATTCGGCTCAATCGGTATGATTCGGCTCGATTGACACACGATGCTGGAAGGGTCAAAGCCAAACTCACGTGCTGCTCCAAGGGACAAAGTCAAACAGTGTGTCTATTATTTGATGTAACTCATGTGCTGCTCGAAGGGCGCAACATCATATATCAAGGGACAAAGCAAAACTCACGTGCTGCTCGAAGGGTCAAAGTCAAACAGTGTGTCTATTATTTGATGTAACTCATGCGCTGCTCGAAGGGCGCAAATACATATATCGAAGGGTCAAAGCCAAACTCACGTGCTGCTCGAAGTGAGAAAGTCAAACATTGTGTCTAATATTTGATTAACTCACGTGCTGCTCGAAGGGCGCAACTACCTATATCGAAACAAGCCCCTGTTTTGTATTTATATTATATCAGAAATCCTCGCCTTCAGTACAAAATATCTACAAATTAATTTACCTGAAGTATGGGTAACATTATAAATTCGCTTTTCGCACAGTAGTTAACTAAATCAAATACACTTCAGGTTGACTGAATGATTTTAATAATGTTTGCCATGAATAATGTACTATATTTGGGTCCCATGACCCACCCCATTAAACAGCTTTGCTTACATCTGATAGAGAGTAATCCCAAATTAACTTCCCTCGACGAAAATTATTTTAATTAAATACATACAACATAGCAGTTTCAACTCTACAACAACAGTACACAATAACTAAAATGGCATTCAGCTTACCAGCTATTCGCATTAAGCTAATAGATATTCGATTTCATTCGATTCAGTGAGTGTGTGAGGGCTATTGGGAGAGCAATCAGCTTATGATGTAATACATTAGAAGCCCACAGCTTATGTTTGCTTACTGTCTGAGTTGTAGAGTGAGGATAATACTTGGCACAGAAAGCATTTCCTTGTTAGGTGGCCATTCCAATAGAATAGCATTACTATAGGCCATCTCTATCCATTTTTTCATGAGTGCCAGCTGGTGTTTTTATCATTGCGCCTATGGCGTTTTTTCGTTTATGTCTATTTTTCGAGCCCACGGCTCATGGACGAAATAGCGGAACATACCAGGGACCTTAGAATCGCGGTATCTAGCCGCTGTGAAAATTTCATCAAAATCGTTAGAGTAGTTTTGGCTGTAGATCAGCCAGCCAGCCAGCCAGCCAGCCAGTCAGTCAACAATTCTTACAGTAATGAACCTCTCGGTTCCTAACTAGTGACGGGCCTAGCGGCCCGATAAGGAACCGACTTTTTATTTCAAATAAAAGAGACAACGAGAATTAGTATAGAACTAATAATTATGTAAAAATACAATCATATTTCATACAATAATTATTAATAAATTCGATCTATTATTAGTTGCTCAATTCTAGAACAAAATTGACCTGCAACTAGTGAAGACCTCGTTTTGGAATTTCGAAAACACGCTGGTGCGATGCGCGATATCGTGTTTAGTTAATAAATTGAAAACTCCATCAGTTCATGTGCAACCAGTAATAAGAAATCGCGATAAATGTAATTAAATAAAAATTATTCTAGAAAAAATTTCCTCAAAAAGTATGAAGTCTTGGCATTGGTGACGCGAAACTAGGCTAGTGAGATTCAGGATATTGCGTTTAATATAAAAATCGAAAACGCTATCGAATTCCGTAAAGGCGTTAATAAAATACTGCAACTTTTTTGAAATTTGTAAAATTCTAGAACTAGAAAAAATTAATTTTTGAACGGCGCTGTTTGGGGTTTCGAAACATGGATAGGCTGAAAGAGGACATCGAATTAAGTTGAAAAATGAAAACCTCATCGAATTTGGACAAAGCGTTCCGGAGTTATAGCGTATCGAAAAAAATTGACCCCCCCCAGTCGCCAAAAATTTACAGCAATTTAAAATTTTGCAAAAAAAATTTTTTGCGTTATTTTTGATGGCGAATCGATTGGCAGTACTGGCTACGAAAAAATTTTTTTTGAAATTTTTGGTCAGAAAAAAAAACATGGAAAAAGTATATTTTTAAAAAGATTTGATGTCTTTGCCTATGGTCAGAGAATGATCCAACTCTGTAACTTGGCAATCGCTCAAATCCATTCAGCTGAATGGCACAGTAGATAGAGTAAACTAAAGTAAATTCCCTATACAATGTTCTGAAGGGGTGACTGACAGAGAGTAATCCAACAATAAAACATTTTGCAATAATGTTGGCATTAATGTAGCCAACACACTGTGTACTTAAGTCATTCAGCTTACAATAGCAGAGTGAGATATTCCCATACATTGCATTGGGAAGAGTAATTCAGCTGAGGCTATAATAGATTTCAAACTAAACCAACCACCAGTCAATGTTTGCTTTGACAGAGAGTGCAGGGCCTAAACAAACAGTATGGGTGTACTAAGTATAATAATCTTGGCAACCTCATCGATTTATTACTAAGCCTTGTGTAGAAATGCATTACATAAACCATTTTTCATCAGGACACCAGCTGTCATGGGTGTTATTTTACCATTGCGCCTATGGCGTTTTTTTCGTTTATCTCTATTTTTCGAGCCCAGAGGCTATGGACGGAGTAGCCGATCATGCCAGGGACCTTAGAATCGCGGTATCTAGATGCTGTGAAAATTTCATCAAAATCGTTAGAGTAGTTTTGGCTGTAGATCAGCCAGCCAGCCAGCCAGTCAGCCAGCCAGCCAGCCAGTCAATCAGCCAACAATTCTTACAGTAATGAACCTCTCGGTTCCTAAAGAATCGCGGTATCTAGATGCTGTGAAAATTTCATCAAAATCGTTAGAGTAGTTTTGGCTGTAGATCAGCCAGCCAGCCAGCCAGTCAGCCAGCCAGCCAGCCAGTCAATCAGCCAACAATTCTTACAGTAATGAACCTCTCGGTTCCTAACTAGTAATGAACCTCTCGGTTCCTAACTAGTGACGGGCCTAGCGGCCCGATAAGGAACCGACTTTTTATTTTAATAAATAATAGAGACAACGAGAATTAGTATAGAACAAATAATTATGTAAAAATACAATCATATTTCATACAATAATTATTAATAAATTCGATCTATTATTAGTTGCTCAATTCTAGAACAAAATCAACCTGCAACTAGTGAAGACCTCGTTTTGGAATTTCGAAACCACGCTGGTGCGATGCGCGATATCGTGTTTAGTTAATAAATTGAAAACTCCATCAATTCATGTGCAACCAGTAATAAGAAATCGCGATAAATGTAATTAAATAAAGATTATTCTAGAAAAATTTTCCTCAAAAAGTATGAAGTCTTGGCATTGGTGACGCGAAACTAGGCTAGTGAGATTCAGGATATTGCGTTTAATATAAAAATCGAAAACGCTATCGAATTCCGTAAAGTCGTTAATAAAATACTGCAACTTTTTTGAAATTTGTAAAATTCTAGAACTGGAAAAAATTAATTTTTGAACGGCACTGTTTGGGGTTTGGAAACATGGATAGGCTGAAAGAGGACATCGAATTAAGTTGAAAAATGAAAACCCCATCGAATTTGGACAAAGCGTTCCGGAGTTATAGCGGATCGAAAAAAATTGACCCCCCCCAGTCGCCAAAAATTTACAGTAATTTAAAATTTTGCAAAAAAAATTTTTTACGTTATTTTTGATGGCGAATCGATTGGCAGTACTGGCTACGAAAATTTTTTTTTTTAAATTTTTGGTCAGAAAAAAAACATGGAAAAAGTATCTTTTTAAAAAGATTTGATGTCTTTGCCTATGGTCAGAGAATGATCCAACTCTGTAACTTGGCAATTGCTCAAATCCATTCAGCTGAATGGCACAGTAGAGTAAACTAAACTAAATTCCCTATACAATGTTCTGAAGGGGAGACTGACAGAGAGTCCAACAATAAAACATTTTGCAATAATGTTGGTCTTAGCCTTACAGAGTATCAGTATAAGGCTGAGTAAACATTCCACCTTATAAGCATACAGCCTCCACAGTATTAATGTTGGCATTAATGTAGCCGATACACTGTATACCTAATAGTCATTCAGCAGGGGGAAGAGTTATTCAGCTGAGGCGGTAATAGATTGCAGTTGGCAGCCTCATCGATTTATACTAAGCCTGTGTAGAACCACAAACTAAATCAACCAGTTAATATTTGCTTTGACAGAGAGTGCAGGGCCTAAACAAACAGTATGGGTGTACTAAGTACAATAGTCTTGGCAACCTCATCGATTTATACTAAGCCTTGTGTAGAAATCCATTACATAAGCCATTTTTCATCACGAAACCAGCTGTTATTGGTGTTATTTTACCATTGCGCCTATGGCGTTTTTTCGTTTATGTCTATTTTTCGAGCCTACGGCTCATGGACGAAATAGCGGAACATACCAGGGACCTTAGAATCGCGGTATCTAGCCGCTGTGAAAATTTCATCAAAATCGTTAGAGTAGTTTTGGCTGTAGATCAGTCAGCCAGCCAGCCAGCCAGTCAGTCAGCCACGAGCAATTCTTACAGTAATGAACCTCTGGGTTCCTAATAAATTCGATCTACTTACTGTATTATTAGTTGCTCAATTCTAGAACAAAATCGACCTGCAACTAGTGAAGACCTCGTTTTGGAATTTCGTAACCACACTGGTGCAATGCGCGATATCGTGTTTAGTTAATAAATTAAAACTCCATCAATTCATGTGCAACCAGTAATAAGAAATCGCGATAAATGTAATTAATTAAAAATTATTCTAGAAAAATTTTCCTCAAAATGTATGAAGTCTTGGAATTGGTGACGCGAAACTAGGCTAGTGAGATTCAGGATATTGCGTTTAATATAAAAATCGAAAACGCTATCGAATTCCGTAAAGGCGTGAATAAAATACTGCAACTTTTTTGAAATTTGTAAAATTCTAGAACTAGAAAAAATTAATTTTTGAACGGCGCTGTTTGGGGTTTCGAAACATGGATAGGCTGAAAGAGGACATCGAATTATGTTGAAAAATAAAAACCCCATCGAATTTGGACAAAGCGTTCCGGAGTTATAGCGGATCGAAAAAAATTGACCCCCCCCCAGTCGCCAAAAATTTACAGTAATTTAAAATTTTGCAAAAAAAATTTTTTGCGTTATTTTTGATGGCGAATCGATTGGCAGTACTGGCTACGAAAAATTTTTTTTTTTAATTTTTGGCCAGAAAAAAACATGGAAAAAGTATCTTTTTAAAAAGATTTGATGTCTTTGCCTATGGTCAGAGAATGATCCAACTCTGTAACTTGGCAATCGCTCAAATCCATTCAGCTGAATGGCACAGTAGAGTAAACTAAAGTAAATTCCCAATACAATGTTCTGAAGGGGAAAGTGACAGAGAGTAATCCAACAATAAAACATTTTGCAATAATGTTGGCATTAATGTAGCCAACAAGTGTACTTAAGTCATTCAGCTTACATTAGCAGAGTGAGATATTCCCATAGAATGCATTGGGAAGAGTAATTCAGCTGAGGCGATAATAGATTTCAAACTAAACCAACCAGTTAATATTTGCTTTGACAGAGTGTCCAAGGGCCTAAACAAACAGTATGGGTGTACCAAGTACAGTAATCTTGGCAACCTCATCGATTTATTACTAAGCCTTGTGTAGAAATGCATTACATAAGCCATTTTTATCAGGACACCAGCTGTCATTGGTGTTATTTTACCATTGCGCCTATGGCGTTTTTTCGTTTATGTCTATTTTTTGAGCCCACGGCTCATGGACGATATAGCGGAACATACCAGGGACATTAGAATCGCGGTATCTAGACGCTGTGAAAATTTCATCAAAATCGTTAGAGTAGTTTTGGCTGTAGATTAGCCAGCCAGTCAATCAATCAATCAATCAATCAATCAATCAATCAATCAATCAGCCAACAATTCTTACAGTAATGAACCTCTCGGTTCCTAATAATACTGAAATTCTTAAGTCGTGACATGTGGTATTGAGAGGAAACAATTTAATAAATATTCATACAGTATAATAATAGGCTATTTTACTTTAGTAGGCCGCCTACAATTAATTAACATGCAATCTAATCCTTCTGCTATTCTGTAACGGCATTAATGATATTCAAGATTGTGATTATACTGTACTGGTCTGATGACTCACATGCAATAAAACAATGCAGCTAAATAATGCGAGGAATAGATAATACTGTAAATAATAAATAGTAAGATACTTTTAGTAGTATTATTAGGCATGTAAATTATTTATTAATTATATAAAAAAATAACTACCGGGTACTAAATGTAGTAGGCCTACTGTACTGTAGAAATTCCAGCGATCTCAATAATCGCAAAATTGTTTTCCTATACAGTACTACTGCAACTGTATAACCGAACCAACGGGCCTATACATTCATAACGTAGCGGGTCTTACTAACCTATACTACTACTCCTACTACTGTAGGCCTACTACTACAACTACTCCTACTACTGTAGGCCTACTACTACAACTACTACTGTAGGCCTACTACTACAACTACTACTACTACTGTAGGCCTACTACTACAACTACTACTACTACTGTAGGCCTACTACTACAACTACTCCTACTACTGTAGGCCTACTACTACAACTACTCCTACTACTGTAGGCCTACTACTACAACTACTCCTACTACTGTAGGCCTACTACTACAACTACTCCTACTACTGTAGGCCTACTACTACAACTACTACTACTACTGTAGGCCTACTACTACAACTACTACTACTACTGTAGGCCTACTACTACAACCACTCCTACTACTGTAGGCCTACTACTACAACTACTACTACTACTGTAGGCCTACTACTACAACCACTCCTACTACTGTAGGCCTACTACTACAACTACTACTACTACTGTAGGCCTACTACTACAACTACTACTGTACTACTACTGTAGGCCTACTACTACAACCACTCCTACTACTGTAGGCCTACTACTACAACTACTCCTACTACTGTAGGCCTACTACTACAACTACTACTACTACTGTAGGCCTACTACTACAACTACTAATACTACTGTACGCCTACTACTACAACTACTCCTACTACTGTAGGCCTACTACTACAACTACTCCTACTACTGTAGGCCTACTACTACAACTACTACTACTACTGTAGGCCTACTACTACAACTACTACTACTACTGTAGGCCTACTACTACAACTACTCCTACTACTGTAGGCCTACTACTACAACTACTACTACTACTGTAGGCCTACTACTACAACTACTACTACTACTGTAGGCCTACTACTACAACTACTACTACTACTGTAGGCCTACTACTACAACCACTCCTACTACTGTAGGCCTACTACTACAACTACTACTACTACTGTAGGCCTACTACTACAACTACTACTGTACTACTACTGTAGGCCTACTACTACAACCACTCCTACTACTGTAGGCCTACTACTACAACTACTCCTACTACTGTAGGCCTACTACTACAACTACTCCTACTACTGTAGGCCTACTACTACAACTACTACTACTACTGTAGGCCTACTACTACAACTACTACTACTACTGTAGGCCTACTACTAAACTACTACACCTACTACTACTACTGTAGGCCTACTACTACAACTACTACTACTTTTATCGGTATGCTGTATTGCCGCTGCATTATATATACATTACAAGCCACCAGAAAAACCAGATTTCACCAAATGTGATCACAAGTGGACACATTTGATCAAGTCACCTGATTGGCAGGTCACTACACTAATTCATTGGCGAGTTATCTTCTAGATCCCACAGAAGGAGGCTGACTTGCTGGGACCGACAAAAGCTTTGCGTGCGGCCTGTATGTCTGATATCAGGTAGATGAGAGAGCCTCCAGGGCGTAAAATTGTGGACATGGGCTGTATTGGTAGAGAGAGAACTGCATACAAGACCACATGAAGGTTCATGGAGTGTATGGGAGTGGATGGGTATGTGGATGGAGGAGCCTACAGTATACCATTGAATAATTAATTTAGTGCAGGGAGATGTCGCGCCATTAGTCTGACACCGAGAGGGCACAGAGAAAGACCAGAAGATGCCTTAACATCACTAACTAAACTATTATAGGCCTACTAGACACTACAGTATTAACCGCACACTATAAAGGTAAACAAAATCCTTATCGCATTTCCAGCTGCAGTGAGTGACAGTTCGCGGCAAACTACAGAGAGTTTCCATATTACTAAGCGTTTCAAAAGTATTCAAATGTATCCTTTGGCGAAAAAATTTGGTTGTTGGCAATTCTAATATGTTTAATTATGTTCAATTGTCCCGTTCAACAACATTACATCACACTGGTACACATTGATCAAATGTGTTCACATTCGAACAAATCTGCGTTTTCTGGTGGCCTGTACTGTATTACATATATTAATTAATATAAACATACGGCTTGTCGACAAAATTGCACCGCCACAACTCCCTATCACCCTTACTACTACTACTACTAGGATCGGCATGCTGCATTGCAGCTGCATTTTTAAGAATGCTGTGCCGGCTTGTCGACAAAATTGCGCCGCCACAACTCCCTATCACCCATGACATTTGCTAGATCATCCGCATCTTCAAGGCCAGTGCCCTTTAAGATGCGTCTCAAGAATGTCATGGGCTGTCCACCATGCTTATTCACTCCATGAGGCTGCCAAAGCACAAGATTATGCACTTACACTAGCTGGTCTCACGGCGAAAGCAATGTCCTGCAAAGCGCAGTGACTTTGTTCTAGTGTCAAGCTTGGGGGAGCCAATGAGACACCTCCAATGTTATATAGTGTCTGGTTGGAGATGTGTGCATTGTACTTGACACAATGAACCCGGCGTAGCATTCTTGTGAATGTGCCATCCAGAGATTTGGTGTCCTCAGCAGTTAGAGCCCAGCATGGACTCCCATAGAGGAGTACTGGAACTACTGCTGCTCTAAATAATCGGACCTTAAGTTTCCGATTAATTCTCGGTGACTTCCAAATCCTGGAAAGCCTATTCAAGGCTGCCCACGCCTTTCCCTTACGTATTCGAAGGTCCTCACCTGACTTCCGGATCCATGTTCCCAGGTAACAGAAGTCGTCTACATGCTCAAGCATACCATCCTTTGAGCTTATGCTCATCGGGTCAGAGACTTGCTGAGGACTTTCAAAGTTAACTGTCAAAATTTTGGTCTTTCTGGAGTTAATAAAAAGACCAACACTAGAAGCAGCCTGTTCTAATGAGCTGATCACCCATAACATCACCCATAACATTTGATAGATCATCCGCATCTTCAAGGCCAGTGTCTTTTAAGAGACGTTTCAAGATAATTCTGGGCTGTCCACAATGCTAATTCACTCCATGAGGCTGCCAACGCACAAGATTATGCACTGACTGGTCCTCATGGCGAAAGCAATGACCGGCAGAGCGGAACTGGCTCTTTTCAAGTGTAAAGCTAGGGGAGACTATTGAAACAACTAATCTATAACACATTGTTATCCAATGTTTGATTTTGAGAGTTTGATTTGAGATGTCACAGTGAACCCGGCGCAACATTCTTGTGAAAGTGCCAACCAGAGATTTGGGATCCTCTGCAGTTGGAACCCAGCATGGACTACCATATAAGAGTACTGGTTCTACTGCTGCCCTAAATAATCGAACCTTAAAATTCCGTTTTATTCTATGGGACTTACAAATCCTAGACAGTCTATTCAATGTTGCCCATGATTTCCCCTTAGGCTGCCAGTATGCTGAACGTACTGTACGTGGTCGGGAGACTGAATCGAAGTCCTTAAAGGTGTCCACAAAGATAATAGCCAAACGTCTGTCTTTCTTTGTTGATAACTCTTCGATAATCCTTCTAAGCACTAGAATAGGCTCCATGGCGCCATGACCTTTACGGAACCCATTCTTATTTCCACGGAGCAGTCTCTCAACAGGATCCCTGATGCGATATAATATAATTCTATTGAATAGCTTTGAGCAATCGAGATCAACTAACTAGATTCCATGAAAAGAGCCATAGATTGTTAAGTTGCCCTTCTTTGGGACTGGGACCAACTTATTTGTTTCTTTTGTCTTATTTGAGAGACTATCTTTATTGTTACCAGTACGGTGATAGTAATTACGTGTATAAATCAACAATTTTACGTTGTATTTCAATTTTTCTTTCTTTTATGATACTCTTATTGGATTGGATTGGATATGGCGTATGATGGTTGAAGGTGATTCGATAATTCTAGATGCTTCTCAATTATCTCTACCTACTTTCTTCATTTGTAAGACTAGGCCTACTGTACTGTATGTAGTCTGAAGTAGTTCCTAATCTCATCCAAATTTATGGTTTTAAGTTTGTGTTGTTTTTCGCACAGCGTTCCTCCCAATGGGAAGGTTTATTGATTGCCATGCCTCAGCTGATTGTCTGCTATCATCAGCATTGTTAATGGCATCAACCTGCTTATTGATATGCTCCTTCAGATAATCAGAGTACTGCCTATTTAAGCCCCGTTCACATCCAACGGTGCGTTAGCGGTAAAGTAGTCTGGCGGTATTGAAGGGGTAAGCCAGCGGCACACTACCCGGAGCCCGTTCACACCCAACGGTACCGTTGCGGTAACTGATTGTCTATCTGTCGACTGTGAATTCAACAGGAAATTACATTATTTTTTTAACATTGTTTAAATGGGCTGCGGTAAACCGCGCGGTTTAGCGCATAACTACCTGTTGGGTCGTTCACAGTCAGCGGTGCACCGCTGGCCCTGCGGTACACCGCGCGGTGTACCGTTCCGTTGGATGTGAACGGGCCTTAAGGGACCTCTAGATGCAGCCTTGGCTGTTCTAGTGTGCATGAGCCGGTGGTACTCATTCCGCGCCTCAGTAAGGTCATTGTGGCCTAATATATGGCTATAATAAAATATTATTCATGTTATTATTTTATTCTCCCCTACATTACCTACAGTACTATAATACTGTAGTACTGTAGGTTATATCCCCCCTATATCATTATTGCCTCTATTTTCACCAGGTTCTCAAAAATTTGAACATTTTTTCATCGGTTAAATTCGAACATTGTTCACCGGCGATCTACAGTATCGGATGCCTTCTATAATCCAACACTGGACCTACTGTACCATATCAGTATTTTGTCGGAATTATATCTGCAATTCAATAAATTAGACAGGCCCAGTAACTTAAGATTATAGGAAACCAGATCGAAGATCATAAAATCTATTAGTCGGTTTTATGCTTTTCAAATTATTTATATGATACGAATTGAATGCTGTTTTGACGGGCCGGGCATTAATGTTTTATTCGTTCCATATATTATACGGTAGGCCTATATATCATCCTTTATATACAGTCTAGTAATTTTATGTACTCAAGTAACTATTTAGTGCAATATATTAGACACGTAATACATACAGTATACAATGAGAGAAACCCATCACCAATTATTGTAATTATTACAGTTTAAATAGTAAAAAGTGATACAAATATTGGAGGGAAATTCAAACTGACTGGCCTACATACTTGCTACTTCAGTACTTGTTGCTGTACTACTGTTCTAATCCGCCATGGAGGGGAGACCAGCGCCGTCCTCTAGCCCCAGGCCACTGCGCCACCCCACCGCATGCGGGATCCGCGCAGACAGTGGGATGTGCCACGGACGATGGCGAATAATATTCGCGTCCGGACCCATCCCATGACTGTCGCGTAGGGTTTCCCCCAGGATGCATGGAGTCTGGTGGCTATGACTCTGAGCAGTCTATTGGCCTGCGGTGCCAACACTCCGTCGCACGAAGCCACGAAGGGAGAGAAATCGCCGCGACGAGCTGCTACAGCAGCCGCGTATAGCCGCTTCTTCTCGTCCTCCGCCGCCTCGAGAACGGTCATAGGAGCGCGGTTAACGTACGACTCGGCGTCAAGGTTGGTTGACCTGATATCGATCAACGCCTGAGTCTGCACGTTAAACGCGCCCCTAATCCCTACATCGCACCGCAGCCCTGTCCCGTCACCTTCCTCCAACTGCTCCCTTACTACTGGCTCCAGCATATACAGTATTTAGCCATATATTATACGGTATCATCCTTTATATACAGTATTTAGCCATATATTATACGGTATCATCCTTTATATACAGTATTTAGCCATATATTAATAATATATTGACATTTACACCGCATGGCTTTTATTTATTTCATACGTCTTACAATTAATTTATATTTCAAATTAGCTTATAAAATATAAATAAATATTTTACATATAAAATGTTATAAAGAGCTTTATATTTCGGATTTACATTTTATCCTCATCTTGTCATATTTGAGATGGAATTAATTCGGCAAAAGGATGAAAAACCAATTCCCATTGAAAGTACAACTTGCAATGACGTTCTGGAAGAGGAGCATTCCTTAGATGAATTATTACCAGTACCTATGAAGAAATGGGAGAGATATTCTTTGTTATCAATAGCGTGTTTGAGTAATTTCATAGGATTCACAGGATATGCCCTTGGTGGTCCGTTTTACCCAATCGAAGCCACGAAAAGAGGCCTGAATTCTACAGAAATCGGAATTGTAATTGGGATATTCGCCATCGCTGGCGCAATAACATCCGTGATTTCAGGGATATACATGAATTACATAAGAGCTAAACGAGGGTTTATTTTTGGTTTATTTTTATATGGAATTTCAACAATAGCTTTCGGTTGTCTGGAATATGTTATGAATTACACACAATTCCTTTATCTCTCAATTTTGTTTCGCATTCTTTCCGCTATCGGTCTGTCCCTGGCTAACACCGCTTCATATTCCGCAGTTATTTCAGAGTTCCGTGAAGATATTAATTTTGTGACGGGATTTATGGAGTTTTTCATAGGGTTGGGGAGTGTTATCGGGCCTCTTGTAGGTGCTTCTCTTTATGAATATCAAGGGTTTAAAACTCCCTTCAATGTTTGTGGTTCTTTGTTAATAGGGTTAGCTCTAGTGACGGCAGTTATAGTTCCGTCTATTGCTTTACAGCTACCAAGAAGGACAAACATATATTTTGCTGTTCGTATACCTGTCCTCTATTTAATCTGTTTTGTGTCTCTGTCTGCTGCTGTAACGTTCGGATTCGTGGTACCGCTCTTGGCATTACATATGGAAAGTTTTAATGTCGGGTAAGAGATTAAAACGTAATAACATTCCATTGCAGACTGTACATTATAATGTGTATGAGGTTAATTATTAGTCGGTGGGCGGTAAAATTGTTGGCTTGGATCCTTCCGGGCTTCCCGATTGTCGATTTCAAGTTGGTCTATAAATGTCATAGCCGGTCGACATCTCAACACTGATACGCGTTCATTGTGTTGGTTGCCAGAAAAGTGGATCTGGTGTCACCTATGTAGTTTTACTTCAATATGAGTGGCCACTGAAACGTAATCTACAGTGTACGTTCACGGAGTGGTCGTCGATACAGGTTGTACAGTATTATACCATAAATATCGGTGTTTCTCATGTGATTTATGTTTTTGGGCTTTTGGGGACCAGCGTATTTATCGTTTCGGCACGATTGCTTAAAGTGACTTGACTAGCCAAGGCTCATTCTTAAAATGTTGCTAAATGAGTAGGCAGACCTACTGAAGTTTCCTCTGAACTATAGTTCTGGGGGACTGCACTGGAAATAAGTCGTCCGACTTTGTGAGTAATCCCTGGTCTAACGGTCAAAGAATACTATTTACGTATTTTCTGCTGCTCTCTACCCATAAGGTACTGGAAGTCGCCAACATTCCTCTAACTGTTGTCAATTCTGGTCAAGTTTCAATTAATATTAAGTCATGTATTCGGTCTTGGTAGCATTTATGCAATCCAACCTTCGTAGCACCGCTTTCCACTTTGTTCAGTAGTTGCTGTGCATCTGTTTGCGTATTGAAAAACAGGGCGATGTTATTCGCGAAGTCGGTGTCTGTGACTGTAGTTGCTGGATATCTACTACTTCTGCGTTTTTGTAGTGTGAATCCCAGATCCCCACCAGTTAGTTGTAGCAATCCTTTTTGCATAATCAAATAAATTTATGAATGGTAATGGCGCCAATGGCAATGTGTCGCCTTGCAGGATGCCAGCCAGTGCCAGGATTGGGAAGAAAACAGTTTCACTATCTAGTGAGAGTACCTCAGCTTCTATGTCATAATGCCACTGCTAGCGTAGATTTTTTTGAGGATTAAAGGACGCCTTGGTGTAAACCCTTGATGTCTTCACCAACTTGCGCATTCAGGTCAGCAGCAACGACTTTGACATTGTTTTCCAGAATGTCTTTGTAAAGGCTTTTGCGGATATAACTAGTCATTTTCCCCGCAAAGTACTCTTTAGGTGTTTTAACGGACATAAAAAGCCGTTTTCTTACTGTGTAGGTGTTTTAGTGGACATAAAAAGCCATTTTTCTGTATGTGTACTTTAGCGGACATAACAAGCCATTTTATGCCGCAATATGCCAAAATACTCTTAATACAGTGTAGTTCAGATGACGACATCTATCAGCTGATATGTTGATGTGGAGCTTTTTGGCTTTCTTTGTTCGGCTCACTCGACCAATCAGAGCGATTTTCATTTTATCTTGCACAGAAGCCTACGGAAGATCGCGCAATGCATTATGGTCTTTGTTTACCTTTTTTCCTGAGCCCAGAATATCGGCTTTGGAATTATTCGGTGTTTCAGACTTTAGCCAAACATTAGAACGGCTTTGATTATAGAAACGTATAACTGTTATCAAGTCCTATCATATCATATCATACTATACATACCTTTCACCGCATTATTTTACTGCTATTTACTGTCGGTTATTAATTGTTAGAAGTTGATGGATATGTTGTTATATTTGGAGAATATCGATAAATAATCATAAAACCCCAATCTTCTTGATATACTGAAGGTTAGAGAGACCGGTTACATATAGCAATTGCGACTTACATTATAGTGGTTTTGGAGTGAATTGAATGCTATTTCATAGACCCTACATGTGTCAGTTGCTGTTCTCCTTATATATGATCAAATTTAGTGAAGGTCGGCAGATCAGTGTGCAGCAGTGTGCGGTAGTGTGCATGAATGTGATAGATAACAAAGCATTTCCTAAAGAATGCGCTTTATACGAAAATCATTAGCCATACCATTGTGTTTAGTGTAAGTCATAACTCTGTTTACATACTTAGAGCGCCACGTCCTAAAGGAACTGTTAATATTTCCCAAAAGTGAATAATATTTGTCAGAGATTATATATTAACGATCAATCGAATAGTACAAGTCTACACCGCAATAAGGTCAGAGCATCCGAATCCAGTCTCCCTTAACTGTGGGTGAATGGTTGCGCATAGGCTGGCTTCGGCTAATGTAGCTTTATGTGTATCAAATACTTGTTATAGGCTAAAGTTGATTTATAACCTAGAAGACACCTAAAATTGGCAGGTTAAACTGCTAAAGGTCTAAAAGCGCGAACAATAACAGTTATAGTTTCTTTATTGCAACGTAGGCAATAAAGGCAAAAGTACCGGTCGACCGGTAACCAGTAGGCCTACCTACCTAACCACCCGAACCGGTACTTACAGCAGTACAGGTACATCAGTATTATTCGATTTTGATAATTATATACCGGTAGGTCTTGATATTTAATCAGGGATGGCCGCCCTGGTTTTTTATTGGGATTTTACTTATTTCTGTCAGTTTTATTAATTTGTAAGTTAATATTGAGCAGAAGGCATGTAAGCCTGCGCAGATTGTACAGGTAATTTGTAAGCTGGATTATTGTCTGGCTGTTGTCAGGTCTGAAGAGATTGCAGTGTGTGTAGAGTGTATGTCCGATAAAGTACTAGTTACGAACGTGGGGGCATCCAGTGCTGTAAGGTGAATCCCCCCGAAAGTATAACTCGTACTACTCGGTTAGAACGCATACTAACTAACCATTTCGGAGTCTGCATATACTGTAGTTTATTTAGGCTTGATAGTAGTCTGCCAGCATTTGGTTTGTATTTTGTTTGTGTAGTCTGTACGGGTAGCGTAATATTTATTATTCAGAGTTTATGCGATTATTCGCAACATACATACCCCAAGTTTATTCCTGCAGTAATTGTGCTTGTTATACATACCGTTATAGTTAAATTAACCCCGGTACTACATCAGGGCTGTTTGGCGTAGGTAAAGACTGGTGATTTTATGCTCTGGTCACTCCGGCAGATACCGTGGTTCTTTTAGCTGTACAAGTATTTTTTAACTGCTGGTTATTTGTTGTATAAGTACTTGTACCTAATTTAGGGTTTAGTGTACAGTGCTTTCCAAAGGTAATTAGTGTGTAGGCAGTATATTTGTGTTGTAAAGTGGTTAATAGGCACATTAGCTATGGTAGGCTGCGGTAATTAACTTCTAGGTAGGAACACTCCGGGTACATAACGTAGTACTTATAGCGCTACGGCTATAAGTCGTCAGACAGTGGTATTTTCTTATCTAGACAACGCAATATATTTACTACTGCTTTATTATTTTCAAATACCGTAGTATCTTGTCCGTTTGTAATAACCAGATATTCTAACTCCTTGTTAGGCTGGTTTGTAGATTCCCTGTAAAATTAACCCTCAAATTTGTACGTGTAATTTTTTGTGTTTATTTAGAGATTGTAATCTCACCCATTAATTGTACGTAATTTGTAGTAATAAGTAACTTAGTAAATTAGAATTATTTGTTTTAGTGTCCAACAAGTAGCACTTCACTGAGAGCGTACAGCTTCTGTGTAGTGACTCCTTACCAGAAATAATAACATTTATTTCAAACATTGACAAAAACCCATTAAAGGGTATATATATATATATTATAAATAAACTCAAACCGATTTATAAAACAGTAGGCCTGTCATACATCAATTAGGTCTTAATATCAGTTGGACTACTGCTTAAATAACGGTAATAAGGTAAAGTAAAGTAACTAAGTAACATTAAATTCAGAAATTCAATTATTCTAAAATAATTGACATACCGGTATTTACGATAGGCTTATTATATTTATTTCTATAAATTTGAGCTGAAATTATATACCGGTATTCTGTAATTAATTCTAGTCTATAATTATACTTATATACTATAAGTGTAAGTTGTATACTGGTATTCACGATAGGCTTATTATATATTTATATATATTTGTGCTGAAATTATATACCGGTATTCTGTGACAAACCTAGTCTGTAATAATACTTATATATATACTATAAGTGTATACTGGTATTCTAATATATTGTGTATATATATCACGTTACACTGAGTAACGATATCGGTAATTAATTACTAGGCTTATAGTTGATACTGAATTACTAGACTTGCTTTAACTGTAGTTCTAGCAGTAGGCATCCAATGGTATAAACAAACATGTCTGACACAAAGCAAAACCTGTCAGACAGTCTCCTAGATACAACCATCTGTGATCCAGATAGGAGTGCGGAACATTTGAGACCGAAGTTCAACTCCCCTCCTACTGTAAGAAAGGTCATCCCTCCAGTAGTAGTATCAGACCCTAGGCTAGTCAAACACCGTAGGTCTATCATAGGCACTTGGGCTCAAGTCAAGCGGGACCAAGAAGCAGCTGTTAAACAGCAGCAACACCCGAGCCGAGAACTTATTTCTCAGCGGCCCGATAGCTCCAGTAGTTCAGATACTGTAGAGTTGACACCCGAGCGCGGAGCAAGGATGGCAGATGC
Source organism: Nemertoderma westbladi (assembly GCA_032718475.1). NCBI lineage: Eukaryota > Metazoa > Xenacoelomorpha > Nemertodermatida > Nemertodermatidae > Nemertoderma > Nemertoderma westbladi. The sequence continues at coordinate 18,062 of JAUCBJ010008627.1, read as the reverse complement.
GGTTTATTCGGATCCACTTCTCATTCTTCCTGCAGCCGTACTCACTAGGGTATTGATTGCAGTGGAGGAACACCAAATCGATTGGGCGAGAAGTAAGCGATCGACCAAGGACAGTTATGCGGGATACACAAGGGAGGAACTGAAGTCTATTGTCGAGACGCAATGGAACTTTCCCGGACCCGGACTCCCGTTTAACTTATCGGAAGCTGCCTGGGAGGACTTATACAGGATGGGAGTGACAAAAGACACTAGTGATCCAGCTGTGTGGAAGAGGTCGGCAGCGGGATATGTACAGGGATTCTTCAGCTCTTTGGAGCGATTAGAGGAACAACTGTTTCAACAACATCAAGGACCTCAAGAGCAGGGAGAGCTGCTTTATCAAGTTCGAGTAAGAATCCTAAGAATCAGACTACTACTATCAGCCTTTGAGGAAGCTTCGAAGAGAACCCAAGACACGTCGTTGCAAGTTGCCGTCAAGACTTGGTTCCAACGGGTGAGTCTCAAGGTTCAAGGAACGACCCAATGGAAAATTCAGCTAAATGAGCGCTCGACCCATGGAGAATCAACAGACGCTGCCTTTTCTCAGGTGGAAAGCGAGGTTACATTAGAGAAACCTCAGAAGAAGGACGCTATTGACATCTATCTGTCGGACTATCAACGATTTGTAGGAGACAAAGAGTTGAGGAGACGGCTGGCTGGACTTCGCCCTAATAGTGAAGGAGCCAAGTTTGTGTTGGACGCATTAGATGCGGAAATGTTAGCTGCGAACCAAGCTAAATTTGATGAAAGCAGCCGCATCGCTAGGGTCCAAGAAGAACAAGTAAAGAAAAAACGTATAGAAGACAGAAAGACAGCAGCAGCGGCAGCGGCAGAGGCAGAAGCGGAAAGAAAAGCGGCAGAAGTGGAAAGAAAAGCGGCAGTGGCAGCGGCAGAAGCGGAAAGAAAAGCGGCAGAAGCGGAAAGAAAAGCGGCAGAAGTGGAAAGAAAAGCGGCAGAAGTGGAAAGAAAAGTGGCAGAGGCAGCGGCAGAAGCGGAAAGAAAAGCGGCAGAAGCGGAAAGAAAAGCGGCAGAAGTGGAAAGAAAAGCGGCAGTGGCAGCGGCAGAAGTGGAAAGAAAAGCGGCAGTGGCAGCGGCAGAAGCGGAAAGAAAAGCGGCATAAGCGGAAAGAAAGATAGCAGTGGCAGAAGCAGAACGGAGAGCGTCTGAAGAGACCATCCAACTAGAGTTGGAAAATCTGCAAGAGAAGCAAGACTACATAGATAAACAGAGAACAGCTACTCAGTGGCAGATGATAAGTCGATCCACCCCTAAGCGACAGGGTTTTACATCATCGGATGAAGGCGATACAACAGATCCTGAAGACGGAGGAAATAGATCTCGTCCTAGCAGGCGTAGAAGAATGCCCCACCGTCAGAAATTGCCTGATTTGCCCCCAGCTGTGAGAAGGCAACTAGCTAGCACGGACTTAGGTAGTACAGAACCCACAGACCAAATTATTAGAGTAAAAAGACTCCCTACTATAGTAGATGAGCCTGAAATAATTAGGCCTGTTCTCGAAGCTACCCCCTCTGTGATAGAGATCCCTGTACTTCCAGAACCCAACTCTAAATTCCCTTTGCACAGCACTAAACTACCTGTGCCCAGCAGAACAGCCCCTGAGACAGTTCCTGTACTGGACTCCGAGCGAAATATCAACGATTTGTCGCCCGTTGTCCCTTGTCTACCCGCTACTGTGTTGGCGGCTCCCGCTTCGGCGGTCGAGTGGGTGGATGAGGGGCGGCGGGGGATGAATCTCCTGCTCGGGCAGATGCAGGAGACTGTTCAACAATTCAAGGGAACAGTAAGGGAAAGTAGGTTAGAGTTGCAAGAAGTGCAGCAGAATATCGCGTTAGAACGCGATAAATTAGTAAATATACAAAAGGGTATACCACCACACCCTGTAACAATGTGTCAACCTGTTAGGTCTGAAGTATTTCATACGCAAGGTGTGGAGCCTACACGCATCTACACTGCTAGTGAAGTAGAAACTCCTATAGTAAACCCTATTAAGGGTAATTATAAACCTGTTGACAATGATATTCCATATAGACCTGATAATAATCCGAGAAATTTATATACCGATAACTCGATATTAAATAATACGATGGCCCAAGAAAGTTTTACGCATCAAATGGCTAGAACCGAAGCCCGTCAAGCGGTAAATGTGGGAGAGATCGTCAAGTTCAATGGAGATGAGATGAAATGGTTACCTTTTAATGAATATTACAAAGATAACATACAGAACTCTGTGCTATCTAACGGAGAGAAACTTAGATTCCTCATCGAGTGCTTGGAAGGATCTCCCAAGTTAATGGCGTTAAAGTTTATTGGACATCCAGATGGATTAAGCCAAGTATGGAATACCTTAAACATCAGGTATGGTAATAGGAATAACATAGCTAGGTATTTGTATGCAAAATTGGTAGCGCCCCGAAAGTTCATTAGCAGCGGGATTATAGAGTTTTCCGATGAGATTCAGGAGATCTGTAGACAATTAGATTGGCTAGGTAAGTCTCATGAATATCAGAGTGCTATGGTTATTGGAGCCGTAGCATCTACTTTGCCAAAGGGTGGAGTTGGTACACGCTGGGATAAGAAAGTGTTATATATGATGGAACAACAACAACGAGACCCTACCATGGCTGATCTCATGTCATTCTTAGATGGAGAGGTAAAATTACAGCTCCTAAAGCAGTCCAGAGAGAAGACACCGGAAAATAAGGTAAGTGAGAAAACCGTTTCTAGGAGAAAGGTAACACCAGTGTGTTATACAGACGACGGTGAAAGCCAGGCCTCTCAAGAGGAGGACAATGGGAAAGACACCGCAAGATCTTACTATGTCAACAAAGCAACTAAAGACGTAAGTAAATTTAAGTCTCGAATTAGTGACAGGAGAGAACAGGTAACAAAAACTCCTCCTACGTCTCCTAAGAGAGTTCGTGGAAGAAAGCCCGAGGAAAGAACGAGTGTGCACAACATTACCCAAGGTAAAGTAAGTAACATCAAACCAAAATGTGCATTGTGCGACGGGCCCCACCGTTTAAGTGTGTGTGATGAATTCCTAAAGAAATCCTTAAAGGATAGACGCGAAGTCATGTGGGATAAGCGATTGTGTTATAATTGCCTCAGACAAGGACACCAACGGTGAACCTGTTACTCTGACGCGAGGTGTGCTAAGTGCGGCGCGAAACATCATATCTTGCTGCACACCGAATTCGAAAGAAACAACCCGAGTCAGGTAAGTGAGTCCGAACTACATGTCCAATTCAGTGATGTGAACGACACTGACCAAAGTTCTGAGATGGAAGGATTCTATACGGATGAATTCTCCAACGAAAACGAATCCTGTTACCTAATAAATACCGCAGTGTATCGAGCACTTACGTATGAGAAGGAAATTGATAGTGAGCTCCCCCTAACTACTCCTGACCGACAACCATCTTGGAAAGCACCAACTTCCAACGTAGGAATCCGAGAATTTCCCGTAGTGCAGTTGAGAGTCCACGGGTCAGAAAAGAGCTATATAGTGAACGCCCTCCTTGACTCCGGCAGCACAGGAACATTCATCGACAAAGAACTAGCCGAAGACATCTTTGCTGGACAACCCAAGTTCCGAACTAAGTTGAACATGTCAGGAATTATGCAGGTTTGGAAATCTACAGTAACTACAGACTATTATGTAGGCGCGTTGTCCACCCCCCAGGATGAACTAGGAGAACACAGTATAAGGTCAGTAAAAATGGTGGCGATAAAGAACTTCGCTACCAGCCAAGTGGAACCTTATAACTGGGATGAGGACGACTTCACCCAACAGCATGAGATACCTAGATTCAACACAGATTACCCTGGAGTGCAAATACTCATCGGCCAAAATGCGCATGAGGCGCTTGAGACATCGGAAAAACGGCCTGCTCAACCACAACCACTGCAATCCTATGCGGGAAGAACTAGAGTAGGTTGGTACTTTACTGGACCTTCCCGTAGAACTCTCATGGAAAGGCTACCCAAAGAACGAGTCTACCAGGTGAGTGAATGGGAAGATGAGACCAGTGAGGGAGACGACCCACCTGAGGGAACACCATACTCCTCAGATAATGACGATATCCACCAACTCTTCGACGAGGAGAATACCATCGACCTCCTTACAGAAAATGAAACTTGGCAAAACCAAGTGAACCTATGTCACCTCATTCATCCAGCGGGACAAGTCGATACCCAAAGAGGTGAGGTCTCTATAGGGGTGTCGACAACAGGCGGCGGCGGACTCGTGAGTGTCTGGGGGCACGTTAAATCGTCCCGTAAGTGCAAGGGAGATACTGAAGGCCCTCGTGTCTTGCGAACCATGAATCAACATGGTGCCGTGGTACCGTCTAGTCGGCCTGTTGCCGTACTGCCAGTCCTGTACACAGTAGGGGTGGTGGCTTAGTGTGATCTGTGGTCTATGTGGTAGGTCTATGTTTGGTATGTATGAGTTGACCAGACTCTTTGCTGTCTCCGATCGGCCGCCGAAACGTGTCTTTTCCCAGGGTAGCACTATTGGAATGGAGGTGTTGCATCGGAATGGGCAGGATTCTGATGATTCTGTTGGTACTACTATTGGAATGGAGGTAGCACCTGGAATATCCGCTTCAAGGAGGGGGTGGTGTTGTAGTGTGGTCCGAGTGAACGATACTTTGGAATCTGTGGTTTGTGTATGGACGATCAGTGGTAGTTTGCTTGAGCTTTCTGTTGCTGTGGGTACGTGGTATACGTGAGTGTATGTATGGCCACTGCGAGTGAGTATGGGAACCCTTGCCGGTTGGTCTAGACGCCGCTGGTATTAGTAGGACCATATCTTTACTGCGCCCCAGCATACTTTGTGCACACAAAGTTATTTTGCCCTGACGGCAAAATAAGGTACTCTCGACTCTTTTATCAGTCGATACAATTTGTCCCCTCTGATTTTGTCACCGATTTGTCTTTCCCGATTATGTCCTCTGTGTGTGCATGGTATGTGTCCGATTTTGTGTTTACCATTGTGTACTTGATTTCGTGAACATCTGTTGAGTACACGTGTACAATGACTGGTAAGTGGTTACTTGTTCCTAGCTTTCGAGCTAGTCAGTATTGTTTGCGGAACCGACTTCCCCTCAATACTGCCGGCGAGGCGGGTGAAAACGTGTCAATATTCCATGTTGGGTAGCGCAAGCCCACTTGGGACAAGACCGTCGGTTTGGCTCAAGGGTGACCTTGATGCTCGATCGCTATCGACTGGTCCACCCGCCGGTTGACTCTCTGAGTTGGCTCAATGTACAGTCAGGCCACAGTAAGTTGACAGTAGCCGACCATCTGGCTACACATGCGACGAGCTGTGCCGGTGTGATCGGGGGATTGAAAAGTGAATCCGGGAAGCATCGGGCTACCCTCCGGCCCGGTCTGATAAAAACGGAGTCGGACTGGCCCCAAGGGTGGTGGAAAAGCGTCCGCCTCGTGGGTGCGCCTCGGGGAGGAGCCCAGAAGGACGTAAGCGGCTGGATAGGGATCGAGACAGCCTACGATTTCTGTGGTGGCCTGAAGGAGACCTCAACCAGAAACCGGTGGAGTACTGGATGACCATCCAGGCTTTTGGGATCATCTCGAGCCCTTCAAACGCCTGCTCAATAGTGCGTACCACTGCTGATGACAACCGGGACGCCTTCTCCAAAGAGGTTATCGACAACATCAAACGGGATATATACATGGACGACAATTTAAAGTCCCTCCCATCGGTGGAAGAAGCCATTGATGTCGCCAAAGGAACGGTAGAGTGCTTGAAAATAGGTGGATTTCGATTAACTAAATTCACCAGCAACTCCCGTGAATTTCTGGAATCAATCCCGGTAGAAGACCGAGGAGTTAAAGACCTAGACCTTATCAAGGACGATCTTCCAGAAACCAAGACACTTGGTTTGAAATGGGACACGGAGGGAGATATCCTGTTTTTCCAGCTAAAACAGCGAGATAATCCAGTTCGGACTAAACGGATTTGTCTAAGTATCCTGAGCACTTATTTCGATCCATTGGGATTTATTAACCCAGTTATATTGATTGCTCGGAGTTTAGTACAACAAATGTGGCTTGAAAATCACTCATGGGACGATCCACTTAAAGGAGAACTATTAAAGAAATGGATGAAATGGGAAGATTCTCTACCATCCATCGAGAACTTTATAATTTCCCGTTCATATTTTGGTCATGTTCTCCCCACGTATTCCTATCAACTCCATGTGTTTGGAGACGCCAGCGATATGGGAATAGGTATAGTAGCCTACCTGAGAGTTGAAACTCCGGATGGAATCAAGGTCGCCTTGGTTACCTCTAAGGCCTTGATAAACAACAAGTTGAAAGTTCCTCGAGCGGAGTTAAAAGCGGCTCTATACGCTACAGCCATCGGCCGGAATGTAACCGAACAGATCGACTATCCACTGGAGAAAACTGTCTATTGGACCGATGCTTTACTCGTGTTGGAGTATATAACCAATGAAGTCTGTCAGTTCAGTGTCTTCGTTACCAACAGAGTAGCCATTATACATAGTCGCACGAAGATAGATCAATGGAGACATTGCCCCGGAACGATTAATCCAGCCGACATCGCCTCCAGAGGAGCAACTCCACAAGAACTGATAGATACTCCAGACTGGTTAGGCGGACCCGACTTCCTAAGCAAAGAAGAGGATGAATGGCCTCCTCATCTTACCACGGCGGAGATTAGACAAGCCAAGGGAGCGGAGAAAGTCAAACCTAAAACCCGAGCGAGTAAATCGAAGTTATTTAAACCCGTGATAGATCTGTCTGTACTACACACTTCTGGAGACGACGCTTTGGATCCAAAAACCCCAGCCACAAATAAGTCTGTTGTGGAAATCAGAGAGAGAGATTGGAAATCTGGAACACCAGACGTCTCGCAGGGACTCTCACCTCTCCTGCAGAGAGCGATACATCACTATAGTTCCTGGAATCGGCTCTGTAAGGCCATTACATATTTAAAGCGATGTTTTCATCATCACTACTCCAGGACGAAGACCACTAGTGATACCGCTCCACTGACATCTGTACAGGTACATGTTGTTAAAGATCTTCCCAAATACAAGATATCAGGCAGATTTCTGAAGGAGAAGATCAGTTACCAGGAGGATTAAGAAACCAATAAGCAGATACTGAGACTCCTGCAATGCTATGAGGATTCCGATAAGTATTTCCTGTTGTTGAGAAATCCACAACGAGAGGCAGAATTACCTAGGGAACGAGTAAGCTTCTATGAACCACCCTTTACTAATACCGGTGTGGATTTATTTGGCCCTATTGAGGTATATCGTGCTAGGACTATAGTCAAGAGATGGTGTGTCATCTTTGTCTGTATGACTTGTAGAGCTATCCATCTCGATATGGTGAACGATTTATCTACCAATAGCTTCATATTGAGCTTACGCCGACAGATCGCTCGCTTTGGAACTAGTAACACGATGAGATCTGATAAGGGAACGAACTTCATTGGTGCCAACAATGAAATCAAGGCTTACGTAAAAGATTGGAACCAAAGACAGGTGGACGATCAGCTAAGGGTAACAGCGTCTAGCTGGACCTTCAACGCCGCCGACGCCCCTTGGTGGGGAGGAAGTTGGGAGAGATTAATCAGGAGCGTGAAGACCGCATTTCACTTTATAGTGCCGTGCCGCGCGTATCTCACCGACGAACTTTTGTGGACGTTAATGGAGGAAATCGCCGCCTATCTCAACGAGAGACCGCTTATGCCAGTCTCATCGAGTCCCGATTCCTTGGAAGCGCTAACACCCACGCACTTCCTACTGAAGAAACCTGTAGCCATGCCCCCACGATCAGAAATCATGGACGGAGACGAATACTGCCGGCAAACTTGGCAACTTATGCAGTTGTTATCCCGTCGTTTCGCTGACCATTTCGAAAAACATTATCTGCCTACGCTACAACTTCGAACTAAGTGGTTTGCGCAGCATGAAAACGTCAGCGCAGGAGACATGGTCCTTATTGTGGAGTCAGATCTTCCACGTAAGCTGCGGCAGACAGGTCGTATCATCGAGACTCATATCTCAGATGATGGTTTGGTGCGATCGGTAGAACTCGTCGTCATGCGACGTAACTTTAAGAAACCGGGAATTGTCTTCGAGACGCAGCAGCTCAATCGCCCAGTTGGTCGTTTATGTTTACTGGAAAGAGACAGAGAACTCTCCGGAAACTATGGAAGGCAAGATACTCTTCCCACGACCACCTCCCTAATCCAACCAACATCCAGGGACTCCCCAACGTGACAGCGTCTGGAGTGGGTGTGTGACTATATTATTTCATATATTTTTATCATTTTTATATTTCTGTATGTACTATTATGTACTTTTATTATAATCGTTTTCTTTAATTTTATTTAGTAGAATGTTATTTTAGCGATTATCTAGTAGATTAGTGCAATATATATTAGTCTTATTACTTAATTACTTATATAATATATATTTAGTGCGACGGTGAGAAATAACTCTTTTTCTCTTTCCTTACTGTCCATATCATATTATAAATACGTGACTACAGTAAGATGAGATGTCCGTACTTATTAAAGTACAATAAAGCTCCTACTATATTCAAGTATTATTGGTAAGTAGAGTATTAGGAATGCAAAATTCAGATCCTCGTGTCTCGGCTAAACCAAGCTCTGGGTAGACCTTGGAAACGACTTGCCTCTTCTCACTGACATTGCTTCTTGCAATATTGCTCTCATACCGTATATTAAATAATACATATAGTAGCGTGATGTCCCTTTAACAGTAGCGTAAAACGCAAAATAAATCTGTTAAACCCTTTGACCATCTGTAATTCTAGTCGATTAAGATATCGCGGCACCCACCGATATACTTGAAAGACAAAATTCTAGAATCAATGGTTAACGTCCCCAGACCTGTTCTGGAATAAACCGGTGCCCATCTTAAATATTAACTATTAATATTTATAAAATCTGTCAAATAAATACAATAGAGTAACCACTTACAAGTTAACTCTAGAAAATCTATGAATTAAAATCTGTAAAATTTTAGATCCTTTAAATTTCTAGTCTATTAAGATATCGTAGCACTTACCGATACTCTTAAAAGGACAAACTTCCTAGAATTAAGGAACCTAGTCCCCAGACATGCTCTGGAATAAAATTATGTCTGTTTTAAGGATAAATAATAAAATTTACGGGAATAAATTTAAATTCATCTCTTTTAATGAATTTGATAAATTGTTATTTTATACAATTTATAATATTCCCAAAATTCCATTAATTAATTAATCATGGGAGCGGAGATTCACCCTATTAAGTGTATTAGTGTGCGAGAATCTCCAATATATAGTCAATTGCCGATAAAATTCATAAAATCATGTATAAAGAGGAATATTGACAATTAAAGAATTACTATTAAATAGCATCCCAGATCTGTATGCATGGGAATTACCCTAATTCTACCGCTAGCTTTCCATAATGTCACCATAGCAACAACCACGCTAGAATTAGAAGCGAGTTAAAAGAACAATAGAAAGCTTGCCCATTGAATAGCATAAGGAATAAATAGCACACTGCTAGTATCCAAGGATACATAATAATAACGTGGCCTTCTGGAAGGCACTTGACTAACGGACAAATGGCCCTAATGTGTACAATTCGTGACAGTTGTGTGGAATTTGTGCGTTTATAGGTGAATGTTACTACTAAAGTGTGTTTACAGTAGCGAGTCGCAATTGTGAAAGTAGCCCTACCTCTGCAGTAAGAACCTGAAGTAAATCTTAGCCCTTGGGATGGACGGTGGAGTGACTCGCGCTGGTTATCGTTGTCGTTGTGTAGCTACTACGTTGGCAAAAAACACAGCGACGACGGTACATCGGCGCTGAGGATCTTGCACTGTCCGGGGGCCGTGAGGGGTAGGCAGCGACGCCCGCTAGCCTAATTATAAACTCATTATAATATTGATAAACTCATATAGTAGCTATGACTGAGTTGATAGAAGATGATCTTGGTATTAGGGAGCGATATACTCTACCTTTACAAGCGTTTGTTGATAGCTTGATACGCGGCGACGCTAGTCCAACTACTACGGAGGACGATGGTCGTTATATCGAACCGCCGATGTCCCAGGAGCAACTTACGCGTGAATTGGACTATAGAAAATTCACCGCTCGCTATACGCATCGTAACGGTACGTATATGGACTTCTTAACTACTGGCCATCCTATCGATTTACACGATACGGACGATGTTGACACCGAAAGGGAAATGGTTTTATTTAAATATCATACCCAGCGGAGTCGGAACGATAAACCGAGAATAGAACACGAGAATTCTATTCGAAACCGACTCGAAAGAGAAGACGTTGAAGAGCCGGATAAACGCAGTGACTTCAACAATTATCTGGAATTCTTGAGAGAAACATATCTCAATATTGCCAGTCAACAAAATCTAGAAACTCGATATCCTCAAGGTATACATCATGACCCTATGATAGAACTCAAACGACTCTATTTCACTATGATGTATCTTACCGCCGATCGACCGCTACCTGTCGTCCCAGATAGCTTCGAACAGATGGAGGAATATTGTAAAACTGGAGAACGATCACCCGCGTTTCCCCTGCAGGACGTGCGTCTTTGGTATTACTGCGACGAATGCCCTAGACCCAATCAGCAAACGGAAAGACATAAACATCCGCGGAGACGTTGCGCTAAACACAGTTTTACACGATATACTTATGGGAGTTTCGAGCGAAACCTGTTCGACGTATCACCTACGCTCGCTCGACTCAAACAATCCTTAAATAAACCCATGATCAAAGTTCCGGAATACTCGGTCAGACCTCCTCATTCCTTAGTGAGACCTCAAACGCTTGGTCCTAATAGTATAACGGATCCCCCTGAACTGTACTCACTATTTAAAGATCTTGTGTTACCCGAACAATTAATCGGTGGCATTCCGGTAGTGGGCTCGCTAGATATTCGCCCATCCTATCTAGCCGGATTGGGACGCGGGCATCTAATATCGCCGTTCAACCCGTACAATCGTCCCGGTTTAACCCCGATACAACCCGTCACCGAAGTCGAGGAGAGCGTTGTACGAAACGCGTTAGACGCTATTCGGCAGAAGATCGGAAAAGGAACTTACGATTGTTTAGAGAAACGCAAATTGCAGCAACAAGTCCAAGCAGTGAAGGAATTAGCTTTACCCCAGTTCGATCGAGAAATCCAGAACCTCGAGGAAGACATTGAACTTGGACGAACCTATTCTCTACAAGAGTTCCTAGATGAGCATTTACAACGACAAGCGGAGGAAAATCAGCTCGAGGAGAAACACATAGAAATGGATGAGAGAGAAGAAGCAGCTTTAGCCCAGCCAGAAGCTCAAATCCTTATGACTGATCTCTATTCTAAAACCATCATTCATCCTTCGATGGTTCCCCATTTCGGAGACAAACTCTTCGCCACGGCACAACTTCAACCGGTTGATATCAACCTAAGGTCTCGGGATCTTATCGCTGACGCTCCTATGTTGCAACGTCCGCCAATCGAGACCGCTCGTGTTGATGGTATACTCGTAGAACCTCCGGACAATAGAGCTGATCTTGTCCGTCGTATGGTACACGAGGTCAACATACGCGCTAGACCTTTACCGAACTCGTTTTATGGGATCAAAGATCACCCTTATTATGTCAATCTAATTCAATATCACATGGTAAAACCGGAAGATCCTACACATAGTCTAAGGTTTCTACCACTAATAAATCCTCTCGATCTTGTCGAACTCGAACAACTGCAGAAACATCTGGATCAGTTAGTGAAAGTAAACTCATTCCGAAAACCCTATAATGTTTCCAGAATAGAGAAAGATATAATACCTCCGTATACTCTCGATGGATTTATCAAAACTCGATTAGTCCACTGGAATCTCGACGTGTTATTCGAGGAGGAGAGAATACAACGATATGGAGATGTAGAAACATATACTACACAGTATTTGAAGTATAGAGATCTACCTAACGCTAGCGAATGCGCCACCTTGTGGCATCCAGTGGGAATGACCCTAGAAAACGCCACTAAAGAGTGGAACGAAACTCTTAACGTTATAGAGATGTATGGAGTTGTCACTTACGATAACGAAGGTAGCGTTCCGGTTGGAGAACTGGGAACTACGCGCATGATACATATACGAGGACTAGCTGGTTCTACCCACGTATTTACTCGAGCGTGTTCCGATGTGATTGATTATTCTTTTGAGACCCTCACCGAGATACAAAAGAAACTCCGACATGGACAATTCGAACTCGCGCAGCGTTACGTCACTGACACCGAGCGCAAACCGGCCATGGGTATCGATGGATCGATGTTACCCCAGCCCGTGCTCGAGATGTTGTTTAACGAAAGAATCCTTAAAATCGGCTCAGCTGTTTATGGAGATCTCCAAAACGACTTTCGGAACATGGAGAACATCCCATATCCTTTCGTAGATACTCAGCTGATTGCTCCCTGGGCAGAAGGCCGAGGTTTCTTCCGCACTATGTATGCCAATACACCCAGCGGCATTACTAAAGTACAACGAACTTCCATCGGACATCTTGCCTTTCAAGAATACGGATGGAATTTCAAGGTCGGAAACCCTATCAACTATCAACAAGTATATGGAGATCATTATTCTCGATTATACTTTGATGGACCATTGACCGCACCTGGTGTCGTGTATAGCTTCATGAGTGTTCCACTTCGTCCCTCCTTAGCTATATACACGATCTTTGAAAACGCCGCACTTGCCGGTTGGCTAGCCGATGTGTGCAGTCGTACTATACGCGCCCATCCCTTAATACTTGGAACCAAACTCGCCAAGCTAGATGAACACAATAAATTCATCCGCTTCGAATGCTTCAGGCGCTTTCTGACTCCGTTCCGTAACGTTGATAGTCAGTTCAAGGACCGCGCTCTGACTAAGCTCAGCCTAAGAGACTCAGCTGCTGAGAAGTTAGACAGCGCTGGATTCGCCATTTTCAAGGACGTTTGTCTACAGAACTTACATTCCTCTGTTATACAAAGACCTCGAATACCCACGGGTTATTCTATCGTGGAAGTTCAGACAGTGGGTTCGCTTGAGGAGACAGCCGCACCTACCTCAGCTATGCAATTGGAAGACGAACCAATATGCTTAGAATCCGAGGAGATTCAGCCTACAGCGCCCCGGAGCAGCGACAACGACTACGTCTTGGAATGGTATCAAGGTCCACAATGTCTCACCGCATACGATTATCGGCACGCCAACTATGTTTCTCGAAAACGTTGCCAATTATGCGCATCGAGAGATCATCTCACCCCCATGGACTCAGACGTACCCTGCTCCTATTTCCACGAACAACCGGCGATGGAGATCTATTGTGCGTATTGCAGACTCAATAACTTGCACATTTTCGCAGTCTGCCCCCAATTTATGACTCAATGCCATCATTGTCAACTTAAAGGACATGCCAGTTTTGATTGCCCTTTTAACCGCGATCTGGAAAGCGTAGATGAAATGATTACCCTGCGCTACATCCGAGCTTGGGAAGCGAATGCGGATTTACATTGTGAGTCACGCCATCGCTATTACCCTGGACGCGCCTACGAAGGAGTTTATGCGTTCCATCCTTATCTATTCGCGTCTGTTGAACAAAAATCACGCACACCGAGTTACGAACTAATGAAGCGTGTTGGTGAGTGTATTTCCACCAAATTTGTTCGTAAATATCTCAGGAACATCAATCCTAACGATATTAATTCATACAACTTGATCAACTTCATCCGTCAAGACCCGGAGTATGGCGATTTGTTCATCAACTCGCATCCAGAGTTACAGGAAGTACATCGACGGCCCTACGAATATCGAGCCCGAGAACGCGAGTTGGAAAGAACCATTAAACCGAGGAAGTTTCTCACCACTCACGGTCCACCTACCGCTATCGTTCAGACGACTCGTCAGGGACCAGAAAGGAGCTGCTGTCCTAAAACGCGCTCTAAAGGCCGTTAGACCTCGCTCCACTGAGGTTGATATCGATCAACCAGGTACCTCGACCGGCGGATACACCGACCGTAATCCTAAACCTTCCGATGCAATTGTATTGCACCCTTCACCCAGGAGTTATAGCCCTCCTAGTAAAGTGGCTCGCCCCAAAGAGAAAAGGACTCTTGCTAGCCTCAAAAAACTGCGTAAACGCCGTCCGCGCAAGAAAGACTAACTGTTTAGAGTATTTTTATATTTTAGAAACTGTGATTTTTTATATTTTATAGAATTAAATCCCATTTTCTGGGAGCGGTGTAAAGGCTTTTGCGGATCTAGCTAGTCATTTTCCCCGCAAAGTACTCTGTAGGTGTTTTAGCGGACATAAAAAGCCGTTTTCTTACTGTGTAGGTGTTTTAGTGGACATAAAAAGCCATTTTTCTGTATGTGTACTTTAGCGGACATAACAAGCCATTTTATGCCGCAATACGCCAAAATACTCTTAATACAGTGTAGTTCAGATGACGACATCTATCAGCTGATATGTCGATGTGGAGCTTTTTGGCTTTCTTTGTTCGGCTCACTCGACCAATCAGAGCGATTTTCATTTTATCTTGCACAGAAGCCTACGGAAGATCGCGCAATGCATTATGGTCTTTGTTTACCTTTTTTCCTGAGCCCAGAACATCGGCTTTGGAATTATTCGGTGTTTCAGACTTTAGCCAAACATTAGAACGGCTTTGATTATAGAAACGTATAACTGTTATCAAGTCCTATCATATCATATCATACTATACATACCTTTCACCACATTATTTTACTGCTATTTACTGTCGGTTATTAATTGTTAGAAGTTGATGGATATGTTGTTATATTTGGAGAATATCGATAAATAATCATAAAACCCCAATCTTCTTGATATACTGAAGGTTAGAGAGACCGGTTACTTATAGTCCTCACAGCGAAAGCAATATCCTGCAAAGCGGCGGCGGCTTTGTTCTAGTGTCGAGCTTGGAGGAACCAATGAGACACCTCCTATGTTATAGTGTCTCGTTGGAGATGTGTGCATTGTACTTGACACAGTGAATCCGGCGTAACATTCTTGTGAATGTGCCATCCAGAGATTTGGTGTCCTCCGCAGTTAGAGCTAAGCATGGACTGCCATAGAGGAGTACTGGAACTACTGTTGTTCTAAATAATCGGACCTATAAGTTTCCGATGAATTCTATGTAACTTCCAAATCCTGGAAAGCCTATTCAAGGTTGCCCATGCCTTTCCCTTACGTATTCGAGGGTCCTCACCTGACTTCCGCATCCATGATCCCAGGTAACAGAAGTCGACCACATGCTCAAGCATACCATCCTTTGAGTTTATGCTCATCCGGTCAGAGACTTGCTTAGAACTTTCAAAGTTAACTGTCAAAATTGGGGTCTTTTTGGAGTTAATAAAAAGAGCAACAATAGAAGCAGCGCTCCCTCTAGTGATTCTGAAAGTACTCCTAAGCCATCAGCAAAGTGTAGATCAGTTAGGTACTTGGAGGGCTTCCTCGACTTCTGGAGCCAGTAGGTGGACAAAAACCATTACAAAAACCACCCCAATACTGCAATAACCAGTCATTTTCATTACAGGTACTACAGTAATAGTGGTAAGTAATCCAAGACAGCTAGTAAAATAATGCTGTATGTTTTCCAGGTAGGGGGGGGGGGGGGGGGGGGGGGGACTGGACGCAATAAAAATTCATCCCTCTCCAGGGGAAATTCGACGCAACTAACAGCTGATTACTCTCAAAAATAAATCTGTAACCTGTTCTATTGTGTTTAGTTATTGTTTTGGTTAATATAACGTGCCACTGTAACCCCTTTCCCTAAATTGAGAATTTAACATTGAGGCGAGATATTAATTCGCCAAGAAGGGAATTGCGTCGAGATTCCCCCCCCCCCCCCCCCCCCCTGCCTCGAATTTATAGATTCAATGTTGTTTCGGGTCTGAAACGCAAATGGCCTTAGCAGCCGTTATTCAAATTAATTCATTGGCCGAAATTCTTTCTCCTGATCTTGTTTCGCTTGTTTAAGTTTAAGCTAAGTTTCAAACACCATCTATTTCAAATATTATTATCTTGATGGCTCTGTCTTCATGACAAATCTAATTAATTTGATATTTATATTATTCGGTGTTAAATTCCATTGCCAGAATTACCGCGTGTTTTCGATGCGCTTTCAGAATGAGGGTGCGTTCATTGTTGAAATCGTGTCATTGTTCGGTCCAGTTTGCCACGTTTTCGATCCAGTTCAGTATAGTTCGGACCAGTTCGGTGCAGATTCGTATAGAACAAACCTTTAATCGCATTTTAACGAAATAAACGCCGCCACTCAATTCAGAGCACCTTGTTACTTACCCCTTATTAAATTGTTTCTACCCAACAATTCCACATTTTCTAAAATATTCCTTATTTATATATTTCATCAGAAATAAGATATAATGCATTTTTATCATTTTATACACATTTTATATCTAATAAGTCAGCACACATTCTGTATTTACATTTTTTAAAATATAAATGAAGAAAATACAACATCTATAACGACAGAGAAAAAAGGTGATACTTGTAAACAATATTATAACTTTATTTCACTGTTTAAGTGATAGAAAGCTAACGTTTTAGAGAAATTGCGATATTTCGCGTAATAATTTTTCGATTGATTGGTAAATTTTTGTTGTAGGGCCATTTTATCGGCACGGCGAACTCAATAATGGAATGCAAACTAATTCCTTCTATATAATTATGTATTTTTATAATAGGCCAATGACAACGAGTCTAATGTTGACGTTGCTATGCGCTGGGTACAGCCTTGGCGGCGTTGCTATAGGAGGATTATGTGATCGGTTTGGTTTTACGAAACAAGTATTTCTACTTTCCTCGATAACTTTATTCCTGGGTCACCAGTTAATAGGACCAGCACCTTGGCTACCCATTCCTAGGTCATTGATCTCAACTGGCGCTGTGTTATTCGTTATGGGATTAGGAGTTGCAGGTTGGTTATGGTAGCCAACTGGTTTGGTTACATTATATGGAAGGTACTTTACGAAGGCCTAATAATTGATTCCTTTAGTTCTCCTATTATATTATAATTATTATTAGCTTTAAACAATAACTACAGTATTTACATTACTTCTGGGGGTTTGACCAATGTTAACTCCAGGTCAGGTCAGGTATTCTAGGTCATTGATCAAGAAAACTTGCCACCTCCATGCAGCATAAAGGCGGTGCCACCTGTAGCTGCATAGACCCTCTTACTAGGGCAAATCTGGTCCTGTAACTAGGACCCCCTTCGTTCTGGGAAAAGGACGCCCTTGGTCCTGGATTAAGGACCCATATACTTGGCTGCAGGGGTATATGGCCTGGCCAGGCAGATGGTGATCTACGAAAGGCTGGTCAGGAGTAGAGTGTTCTCATGTCCACTCTGAGTGCACTTCACTGCGACCTGCACCTGGCAGCAGGGGTACAGGGCATGACCCAGCAGATGAGCTGCACAGCCAATGGTGGGTCATGTGCGCCAGAGTAGATATGGGTGATGGGCCTCATATCTGGCTCCACTGCGACACCCACCCTGTGGAATGGCAAACCGGGGTGTGGTATTTGCCCCGAGAGCTGACTCGGCAAAAAAGCACCCCCCAACCCCCACTATGGATTACATTAGTAATGCGGAGGTCCGGCCACTAGAGGCCAGTGGAATTACCGGACACAATCGGCCTCACAGGCGTCAGTTATCTCCTGACCGGCTGCCGGTCTCACCCCCTACTGGAGAGAGAGCAGCCAACAATTCTTTGAGTCCCTTCCCTGATGACCTTTCTGGCCCAAACCCTGGGTCACCAGGGAGGCCAGATTGTGAGGGGGAGAGGGATTCTGGAGTTGGAGGCTACTCTCATGTTCCACCCCGACCAACAAAGCCATTGGTGAATCTGAGGCAAGTCACTAGACTAGCCTCAGTAAACACCCTAA